>MVAI01000067.1:0-77553 GCA_014825565.1 Phaffia tasmanica | reverse complement strand
AGGTCGTGTCGTTTACTTTATCTCTGGTCCGTCCTTTCTCTCTCTCTCTGTGCTCTTTTTCTTTCCTTTCTTCCCTTTTTTTTTTTTCTCTTTGTTCTCTTTCTCTCTATCCCGCCTTATTTTCCTGTCTGTCTCTCAATCAGCTTACCCGAACTCAACTCTGTTGGTATTATCATAGGCTCCACATCAACCGCTACCGCTCTTCTACCGCTCTCCTCGACTCCCTCACCCAACACTCTTCTTTCCCTAGCTCAAGATGGAACGGTCTCCATCAATTTGACGAACCCACTTCCTGCTAACCCCAAGGCGACTCCGGAGAAAGGGTTCACCGTAGCTCGCGTCGGTGGCTCCACAGGTGGGCCGATCCTTCTACCTGAAGAAACCGAACGAGGATGGGGCGTGTCTGAAAGCGTCTTGGCCGACGAAGGACGGGTCATCAAACCGTTGTCTGCCCACCAAAAACGCGCTCTGGAGGACGCGCAGGAGAAGGACGGAGAAGAGGAAGAGGGAGACGGAGACGAAGGAGACGTGTGGGACGAAATGGGAGAAATCGTAGACGACGGTCTCGAGGGCGATAGTGAGTCGGACAGTGATGATGAGCAGGAGGAGGACGATGTGGACGTGATGGTGGTGGACGAAGCCGAGCAGAAAAAGACGAACAAGAAAGCTCGGGTCAAAGTCTAGGCATCACCATAGGATATTGAGTTGATGTAGACAGAACATGGATCATATTCTTGTCTAGGAGAACGAAAACGACAATGACAACGACAACGGCAACGGAAACATAGTGATCAGTTGAAAGTGTGCCAAGACGAATGACGATCTCGAAAGATTGGAGGCGATGGCGATATAAATAAAATCGGCAGCCGTGAGTTTTTCCGGCCAGCCGGCAGAACAAAGTTCATGATGCCAGTCACTCCATCAGAGCTGTTCTTGATTTGATTCATACTTATCTTCTCGATACCAACCACAAAGACAAAAGAAAGAAGACGTAAGGGAACTTTAAAAAGAAGGAGAAGAAAAGAGACACAATTCAAAGAAACAGCCGAGAGCAAATGCAAACCAAATGGACCAAAAAGTATCTGACCCATTTGTAGACCTCGGTAAGTAGATGTCTTTCTGTTTGCCCCGACTGTCATCGTCCAACAAGGTGCTAAGATATTCGTGACGAGTATGGTTCGTTCAGAGAAGGGACAGCTTGAACCTCACCTAAAGCAAGAGGCAGATCAAGAGCGTACTCGAATCACCATCTTGAGAGACTATAGACTAGCCAAAAGACTGCAAAGAGCTTTTGCATTCGAATTGGTTCAGAGGGTTGAACGAAAAGGAGATGTTGAGAATCTGGATGATGGCCTGGGCTGGATAAGAGACATTGCCAAACACCGACGGAGACTCCTGTGTATTACTTTAACTGGGCTTATTCTCAATGTACGTTGTTCTTCTTTCGACATTTAGAAAAGCTTGAGCTAGAGCGAACAGTTGTCACTGATCGTTGGACATACCTTTTCGTCTCATGCATAGTTGGTAAACTTGGGTTATTATTCCTATAAGCTTTATGTGTGCCTTAGATCTCTTATTGTTTGATGGATCTTATCGATTTGAAGGATCCAGACATGGCCATCGGCACTTACCCTGGAGGTTTCTTGCATGTCCTCTTACACTATGTGCACCATTTTTCTAGGAGTATAGTGTTCAATGTTCCTATATGTCTACTTTACACAAACAAAGTGGATGATATATATATGGAGAATTTGAAGAACAGACAAGATCTACTTGTATGATACAAGTGTTTGCCATCTGTCCTTTCATTCAGTCATAGAGGATCTTGAGCGCTTTCTCCTGCACATCAGCCTTGCTTCCGCTCGTATCCTCCAAAAGCATTCCCTTCAGAGCTTTCCCAAATTGCTCCTTTGAGTCGACCTCTGACTTATCATCCGAAGACAGAGTTCGACCAGAAACGGCAAGCAAGCTACTGAGGTTTTCCTTGAGCGCAGATGAGATCGTGAAAACTTCCGAAGAAGACTTCTGTGATTGAGGCGGGAGAGAGAGGAGAACAGCTAACTCGTCGAGCATCGTCATCGGCTCTTTTAAAGTGGTCGTTGATGCGACAGGAGAAGATGGTGAAGAGTTGGGTGCAGAAGAGCTAGCAACAGAATCCATTCCGGAGCGAGAAGGTAAAGAGGATGTCGGTTTGAGGAGAGCAAGCGCTATCGTTTTAGCTGTCACAGTTGATCAAATAGAAAAGAATCAGTCATTGAAACCGCGACGAAACAAAGGTAACGAAGGGCGCACCGATGACTTCCGAACTACCGGCCAACATCACTAGAGCCATCACACCTTCCGCAATGAGTACTTCGTATCTCTTCCCAATTCCACCCTTGACCAACCCAGTCAATGCCCTTGTGATCTCTTCTCTTCTCTCAATCAAAACTTCTTTTGCAAGCCGCATCTGATCAATCTCTTCTGCGTTTGCATTTACATTTAGATCCGGTCCAAGTCCTGATTCTGAAGTGAGGGTGAGGGGTGAGGAAAGTAAGGTTCGGATGGCGTTAACGAGGACTCGAGCGGATTCGGCTTGGAGGCCAAAGTCATCACTTCGGGCGTTGAATGCAAGAACAGAGGAAAGAGCAGATTCGCTAGTCGAGGATGAGGGCAGAGAGATCCGGAGAGTGTTTGGCACTGTCAAGGTCACAAGTCATTTACGTTTGATGCGATATCAGCACCTATGGACGTATCCCCATCCGCATCCACACGCCACTAAATACGGAGGAATTTGAACGAACGGTTTCCCTTTGCTAGATTCTTCAGCACGCCGATCGCTCCGCCCTGTACGGAACCTACTGTATCCCGTTCTGGTTGCAAACATTTCATCTCGCCGATTTTCTCAATCAGACCTGCTTCTCCTAGGAGATATTTGTTCTGATCAGAGACAGCTAGATTTTTTAGCAAGCCAACTGAAGAGTGTATACAGAGAAAGGCGAGGCTGACTCAGACAAACAACCCTATACAAAACGTTTTCAAAAAAAAGATGTATACTAACCAAGTCCATGCTGGATTTTGATATCGGTCGTAGGGACCATCAATGGTATTATCGAGGGCAAGATCGAATAGGACGGCTCGAGAAGCGAGGCACATCGTGCGTCTTTAGAGATGGTATTGAAATCACGTTTTGATGTTAGCGTCACTGGCTCAAAGTCAAAACGATCTGTTCAGATTGAGAAAACAAAAGAAAATAGACTAACCTGATCGAGCAAGGTTTCCAAGACTTAATATCGCGCCTGTGCCCAAAAACACAAGATCATATGTTGATAAGCACTATGCTTGAAAAAGTCAAATGAGACAGAGAATACACAGACATATGACCAGGTCTTCCCTATCCTTTTCTGCGTTGTTTTCATTTAAGAACGATTTCATACGACCCAAGAACCCGGTCTGGCCGGATTCCTTAAACAAACTCTCCGCTAGGTCATCAGAACCAGCGACGGCGACTATGCTCTTGATCAATCCCCCTTTGATACTTCCCAAGCTTAGAATCTCCTCCTCTTCTTCTTCTTCCTCGTCTTCCTGTCTTTCTTCTTCATCCACGGCCTCTTCTTTTGGAGCGATGTAGACACTCTCAACAAAGTCTAAAATCAGGCTCCAAACCGCGATTTCTTCGACTTCTGGCGCTTTTCCTTTCTGTCGAACAATCCATGGGCCTGGAATGGTTGAAGGGTCGGCTGAGGGTTCTGATCGAGACGCGCGCAAATCAGCAAGCACTTGTTGCCAGGACTCAGAGTCGAGAGTATTGGCCTCGATGATCTGGGTGGCAGTGGTCAAGATGAGGATATCGTCCGGTTTGAATGGAACTGGCGATGAAGAGGGAGGAAGGTAAGTCAGAATAGGAAGGATCAGGTGTGGAAGTAGAGTTTCAGCTTGGAGAGAAAGGACGGCTGAGGCAGATTCTGTCGGTTCAGGTTATATGAACAAAACAAGAGAAAATGAGAAATTTCATTAGCAGGATTCCAGATAAATTTAGATCAGCACAGAATCTCGTACCAAGCAATGAAATCTCTCCAATGACCCTCCAAGCCCATCCAGAGATTGTTCGTCGAAGTTCAACGTCTTCTGCGCTAGTATTTTTCTTGACCTGGTCAGGTAGGTAGCTCATGTTAGCTGCTTTGAGGAGGACCTCCAGAGTGCCTTCCATTTTCAACATAGCGATCTGTATTTGATCTAGAGAGTGCAGCAAAGATAGTGGGTGAGATAATGAAGAAGAAGAGAGAAAAAAGAAAACACATGAAAAGGGCAGATCGTTGAAGAACACAACGGACCATGATCGAGTGTTATGTTGAGAAGCGCTCCCAGCGCGGATTTTGCAAGATCCACGCTGGAATGCAATGTAGAGGTGATGGATGCGATAAGAATGACGAGTGTCTGAGGAAACGAATACTCTAAAAGGATCGACCTGTTTTCGTCTTGAAATCAGAATAGAATAGAAAAGCATATGTGCATTTAGCATTGAATAATTATTTAATACAAACAAGAAGTTGAAGCACCAACCACAATCAAAGCACAAGTTTCCGGCTACTCGACAGATTTCTATAATTGCTTGTGATTTCTTTCCTTGCGGGCACCCAGGGATCGGAGAAGGAAGACGATCAGAAGATGCGATCGATGGACTATCAAGTGCGAACCGAAGCAGATCGGCCAAAGTCGAAGAAAGCGAGGTTTTGCCTAGAGGAAGTCTCAGTGTTTCTTTGTTGCGAACGTATGGCAAAGGATGCGAGAGATCAGCCGTAAGAACATATGGACTTGTCAAACAACAAAAAGAAGGAGAAAAAGAAAGAAGGCCTCACCTTCTCTAAGGCTATCCCCGAGAATTTTCAACAAAGAAGCAACTTCATCCCATGCTTCTTCAGCGGTCGATTGATCGATATTCTCTGTTGCAGGAAGAACAGTGTCTGGGTGATCGATATCTTCTTGGAAATCCGATGATCTTTCAGGTCGACCAGAAAGACGAAGCAGGGTAGACTGGTGAAGGAGTTCAAGACGGGCTAGGATAGCGAGATGAGACATAGAGTGTGAGTGTATGAGTTGTTAGAAGAGTAGATTAAATCGACATCAAACAAGAATAAGAAACAAAGAAGGAATCAAGGATAGAATGTGTTGTACTGAGAGTCAAAGAGATGCGGGAGTGAGGCGAGAATGTGATAATCTCTTGAATACCTTCTAAACAGTCCAGTACTAATTTCCTTGAGACTGACGACGATAACAAACTAATGAACAATACAGCCATTCATTGACCTCAACTGGATGCACTCACACTAGTTGAATCACTGACTCATCTATCGTTCCCATAGGTATACTGACCTCGTACTTACTGACAACAGATGTACTTGTACTCATCCACAAACATAATCATCAACGTCCAAGACCAACGAGAATGAACAAGCTGATATTGAACAAAGATACAGATGGCATTTCAGATGACTATCTTGACCCTTTATTCACTCTCTTAACGCTCTATCTATCTGAGTCATTTCTTTCTTCGGATGATAAGTTCAAGGAACACGATCCCGACCGAGTAGAACATTGAGGCACATCGCGTTTAGAACGTCTCGATCGACATGATGTGCAGGCACTCTCTCTTTCCGAAACTACATCCGGATAGGAACATTGTCTTAAAAGGTTCTGTTGAAAGGAACAAAGAGAAATGTCATTTACTTGTTCGGTCGGTCGGTCGGTCGCTCACTCGCTTTCCTGCTCGCTGGCTAGCTAAGCTTTCCATTCTGATTGACCACTACCCGTTGACCGGTGATCACTTAGCGCCCTTTAACCTCATTCCAATTTCCCGGGCCGATCAGGGCGACCACTAAATCAAAGTAAGGGACCTTTCCTTTTTCCTTCACATCGGGCCTGATGGATACACAAACGGGATACCCGAATGCTAACAAGCGAGGTCAATCGCCGAATCTACCGGGGACGAGAAAATTCCTTCCAGCATATAAGAAAGGAAGGTTGCTCAAGTTTTTGACCTCGTTTTGTTGTCGCTCGCTTTCGCTTTCTTTCAGCCTGTGTTTATCAACTTTATCGTATCGCCTATCTGGCCCCATACATCTAGATTCATACGACTTTGTTCAGGTCTTACTCTCTCTTCTCTGAGCAGTCCTTCAGGATCACAGTGTCTCGCATCGTCCATCCTTTGAATCACCGCTTCTCAGATTTGAACCTCGTGTTTTCAATGAGACACGAAAGCCTAATCGTAGAGCGAAGGTCGTCAGACCCAGTTTTGGGAGGAGTAGGTCCAATAGGACACACAGGTATGCAAAGACGAGCTAGCTCGGTACGTCCTCGTCTTCTTCTCTGTTAAAACAATTAACAGCCGGGTAACATCTTTCCTTTCTTTTCTTTTTGGGTCTGTCTTAAGGTATCGAGACCAACATCGCCTGCTTTCTCTGATGCGTCCTCGTTTGATTCCGGAGATCCCGCTTGGTGGGTAGAGGTCGAAGATCTTTATGACACATACGTAGGTCCTGTTAGCCCTTCTTTTCTTTTCTTTTTCCCTTTTTTTCTTTCTTTTCTGGAAAGCAAGTCAGCTATGAGAATTTTATAATCCTGACAATCCTCTGCTTCTCTGTCAAACCAGCATTTTGATTCACGGCGTTCTTCAATGTCACCCCGAGCGAGCTTCTGCTCCGTGCGACCCTTCATGAACCCTCTGGGTCCTTCGATCGGATACGACCCCAGATCCATGTCCCCTGATAGTTCTCACTTGAAGACGCCTCGGCCGACGATCGCTCCTCTTCCGTACACTGACGACTGGGCCGATCTAAGCACTTCCCGCCCGCGTCCCAAACAGCCAGTTTTCGTTCCTTCGCAACCACCCTCGTCGTCAGGAGCTTCTCGCCCGGCAGGTACAATCACCAGACATCGGAAGCTTCTATCAATCGAGGAGGGTGTGTCCGATCTGAAACAGATGCTCTCTGGCTCACTCGTCGAACCTGATATAGAGGTTGAGGTCGAGGCAGTTTCTCATCGAAGACCGAATGAACCCCCAGGACTTGTTGTAATTAGAGGCCCAAATGAGCCGCTTAAGAAAAGGCTAGGTGTGCCAAATGAGAAACATCGTCTCCATGACTGTAGCCTAGCCGACATGAGTGTAGATATGATCGGATAAGACAATGTGTTTATTCAACTGGGCGTAAGATGCCCGTCTACCTCTATTATCGCTCCTTCATCTATATCTTTCAGTTTCCCTCTCGTAATATTATCTGTTCGGAAAGATGTATATATTGTATGGTAATGGAACTTAAGGTCTTAAAACACCAAAGATAATCAGAAAGTTTTGAAGTGAAGAGAGATCTATGTCGAATTTTAACGTGCGCCAGCTTTCTGGCACGCGTCGTCCAACTTTCGGCCGTCTCCCATCTCGCTGGCTTTCTTCCAACACCTCGCCTCCATCGATCCGATCTTAAAACCATCGTTATACAGTTCCCTTTCTCCAAACCAAAACTTTCGTCAAGCAGACGAACTGGAACTAGACAGGTTCACCATAACCATCGATATCTTTATATTCTATCTGTTTGAGCGATCATGTCGTCCAATTCGAATTTCCTCGACGTTCGTATATCTATTTATCCAATCTACTTTACCTGTTCGTTCAGCCCGGTCTGTCAACAGCGTCGACTCCTAGCCTTGACTTCACAACAACACCTGTCTTCCTCTGTTTATTTTACTTTCTCAAGTTTCGAGTTTGTTCAAACGATACTGATTCATCCCGTTTTGACCATGTTGACTTGATTGCGATGGTGATGCTGGTATTGTGGATGTTGGTGATGATGTTTATGATGAATTCAACACCAATCATAGAAAGCAATCGAGATAGTCCAGAAGGCTATTGACGCGGACGTTAAACAAGATTATGAGGAGGCTTACAAGCAGTATGTTTCGTTTCCCTTGTTTCATTCGTGCTCTTCTTGTCTCTATCCATTAGGCGAGCAGGAAGAAGGTGTTTCTCTCAGGGCCACGAAGGGTTGGCTGTGTCCAGCTGGATAAATCAGCCTTTAGTCATGAGCAGAACTGCTTATAGATAGGCCAAGCATGGTATCAGATGTCTAGAGCTTGATCCTGACTGAACCACTTTGTTCGTTTCTATATCGATGAATCGACCAGGTATCAAAATTCGTTGGACTACTTCATGATGGCTGTAAGTCTCTGTCTTTATTTCGTCCTCACACATCGTTCGAGTGCTTTAACATTCTCGAAAGATTTCGCTGACATCTTTTTTACCCTTGTTTGCTCATTCAGATGAAATGTATGGAAACGCCTATTCGACCTCATAAATACGCTCGTTTGGCATGACGGTAGTTGATATCTTTCGACGTATATATAAACAGATGAAAAGAACGACAAACTCAAAGAGCTCATTCGCAAAAAGTTTACGGAATACCTCGATCGAGCGGAAAAACTGAAAGAGCACCTCACAAAGTCCGACGAGAAACGAGCGCGAGTCGGCGTCGGAGCGGATGGATCGAGCAAGTCAGCTGGAGCCGGAACGAACGGTGGAGGTGGAGGTGGAGGAAAGAAGGATGATGAGGATGACGCAGAGACAAAGAAACTCCGAGCTGGGCTGAGCAGTACGTATCCATTTATCTTCTTGCTCCAGAGGTTTTTCTATGCCGGCATCTGACAATTACTTTATCCTAACTGCTTCCATTGCTTAGGCGCAATTCTGTCCGAGACACCCAATGTGAAATGGACGGATGTCGCTGGTCTTGAGCAAGCCAAAGAATCCCTCAAGGAAGCCGTCATTCTTCCCATCAAATTTCCCCATCTGTTTACTGGTAAACGAACTCCGTGGAAGGGAATTCTTCTCTACGGTCCCCCCGGAACTGGAAAGTCCTTCTTGGCAAAAGCCGTGGCAACCGAGGCAAAGAGCACGTTTTTCAGTGTGAGCTCAAGTGACCTGGTGAGCAAGTGGATGGGAGAGAGTGAAAGATTAGTGAAGCAGTTGTTCCAGATGGCAAGAGAGGCAAAACCAAGTATCATTTTCATCGATGAGATCGACTCGTTGGCAGGGACAAGAGGAGAGGGAGAGAGTGAAGCTTCAAGGCGAATCAAGACGGGTAGGTTGTCACTCTCCTATCCCAGCGTGCTGATGGTCTCAGTGGCGAGGATTCCAATTAATCAAATCTCTCAATCTGACTCTTGTCGCATTGACCTTTCGTAGAATTCTTGGTGCAGATGAATGGTGTCGGAAACGACGAGACGGGTGTTCTTATTTTGGGAGCAACCAACATCCCGTGGCAGCTCGATCCAGCAATCAAACGACGGTGTGTTTCTTACTCCCCTCACACTTCTTGTAGCTAAAGGTCTAACGTTGATTCTGCTTCCTCTTTCTTTGTCCACTATAGATTTGAAAAGCGAATTTACATTCCACTACCTGATCCAGAGGCCCGAAAGAGAATGTTCGAGCTCAATGTGGGCACGACTCCTTGCGATTTGACGCAGAAGGAATACAGGCAACTAGCCGATCAAACCAAAGGGTTTGTTTTCTCATTCGCTTGGTTGAACCTCGATTGTATCCTTCAGGCTCAGTTTTGCTCACGCCATCCTCTGTTGAATTATCGATCGCACAGATACTCTGGATCAGATATTGCTGTAGTAGTTAGAGATGCGTTGATGCAGCCTGTTAGAAAAGTCTTAAGTGCAACCCATTTCAAAGAGGTCTGTCTTTTTGATCGTCTTTCTTTGCGAAAAACTATTAGGCCAATATCTGATGCATAACTTTGTTGATTGGAAATGATCCCTATGGTTTATTGTCTCTAAAGATTCAAGTCCCTTCGGCAGAAGATCCGGACCAAAACATTACAAAGCTCACGCCTTGTTCTCCAGGAGATCCGAAAGCGAAAGAGATGACTTGGAGTGATGTGGAGGGAGACCAATTGCAAGAGCCAATCCTAGGGTTGAAGGATTTCTTAAGAGCTATCTCTACTGTTCGTATCTTTATCTTCTCAGGTTCCTTCCGTTCGATCTGTTTGTGCTTTAAGACTCAACCCATACTTTCTATGTATATCGGATTGTTATCAGACACGACCAACGGTGACGGAAGCCGACATAACGAAACACATCCAGTTCACAAACGATTCCGGTAAGTAGATCCTCCATTCTTTCTTTTGGCTCTCGCCAAAAGACTCAGGTTGGTCTGGGACGATATTCTGATACTCTTAGCTTTGTGCTTTAATCCAGGTGCCGACGGAGCCTAACACAAATGCTCACTGGACTCCCTCTTTTTCTTCTTCCCTGATCCTTTTCCTTCTTTTGGGTTACGCTCTCATTATCGGTCTTCATTTCTTAGTGCTCATTTTTTTCTTTTTCTTTTTTTTTATCCATATTCTTTTCTTTTCTTTTTTATGCTTTTATTGTCAACGTGCTATGAAAATACCCTTTACTTAGTGGCATTGTATTTTCGAATATTTCTCCTACACATTTTCCTATTTGAGATCATTCAGTGATTAAGATGCAGGAAATGTAACTACAACGATGACCGCAAGATATAAAGCGTATCGGAATATGCAAGACGAAGCAACTAGCAGTAGATGACCGCCCGTGGCAAAGGCGATGACAAGAAGGAAGCGTTAGGGTTAAAAACAACAATTGGGTCTTCATTCGTACTTGACGCCTCCTTCTAGTTTTCCGTATACGTTGTACTTCTGGCTCTGTTTGACAATCGCATATTCAAGACAGAAAAACGAAAGAAAGAAAGGACATTATAGTTGTCAATGCATGATTCGTTTTTGAATACAAAGAAAAAGAGGTTAAAATTGAAAAGTGGAGGACTAACTCTCCAAAGAGGCAGTCCCTCTCTAACCGATCTCATTACCTCTGGATCCAACTTGGCGAACACTATGGACTCTCCTTCATCCGCAGGCGTTGGACTAGAGACGATATCTCCTCTAGGAGAAGAAAGAAGTGTATGTCCGTAGTTCACGTACTGTTGTATGGTTCGGACCACAGAAAACGTAAGGCTCTTCAGGGATGAGTATTTCTTTGTTGCCTCTAGGTTCAGGGAAGAGACCGACCTGCGCGCTAGTATCTCGAGCTCCGGAACACATCCCGACATAGATCTGGTTATCAACCGCCCTGCAACGCTGAAGAAGTTCCCAATCCCTGGGACCGGTCGTCATGTTGAATGCGCTTGGAAGAAGAAAGGCGCATACATCAGGATGGACCTGAAGAATGTAGGTCAATAGAGAAGGAAATCGAATATCGAAGCTTGTGACGATAGAGGACACGATGCAGATCAGAATGGTGTTTAAACATAGGGGAGTTGAAAAATGGGAACTAACCAAATAGCGGTAGCTATTTTTCCAAACGCTGTATTTGGAAGAAAAGCCGAAGACAGATGAATACAGATATGAGGTGCAACGCATGCTATCTGAAACTGAAGCTCAACGAACGAGTATTGAAAACGGTTATCTTGTTTCCCGGTGAAAGACTCTTCGACTCCTGTTGAGACACAAATACCCATCAACATTGGGTTGATTACATAGATGATTCATAAGAATGGTTGTTGAGAAACTCGAAACAAACAAACCATGAAAGTGATCCCACCGGGTATGTCGACATCGTACATATGGATTTTACGATGTTTCGCAACCAAATTGCCTACCAACCATCTCCAAAGAGGTTAACAACGTGAACCGAGAAATCATCAGAACAAGATGCTTACCCTGAGGATCCCATACTGTACATGTGTTCCACAGCTTTTCTTCTCCATCTTGACATTCAGGAATAGATCCTCCGATTATATATACTTTTTCTTCTCGAGCTATCTCTGACAACATCTAAGCTCCAATAGATAGAATTTACCAGTTAGCATGGAAACCATGTACATGTCTAACAATGCAAGGCTTTCTTCTTTTAGTTACATGTAAAGTCGGCGAGTCTTCAATAGGAGGAAGGTTTGAGGGAGGGACAGGAGATGAAGGACTTGGTGTGGGAATGGGCTCGGCGTTCTTGCGATAAGCCGTCGATTCGGTAGGCGAATTGAAGATTTCCTAGAAAATGTCATTGGTAAACCAAATGAGCATCAAGATAGATAGAACTCGGTGGGTTATCTGGTTTCAACATAAGGTATGACAAACTGTCTATGAAAGACTTACAGGTAACATCACCAGATCGATCTTTTCCCGACCTTCCGCCTTTTCAGTTTCCGTATCTTGGCCTCGAACAGCTTGAAGAACCATCTTTCTAGCATGAACAAGATTTACTGCTTTATCAGCAGTTATTGACCCAAGTTGGATCATAGCTAGGTTGAAAGCTTTGAAAGAAGTAGGAACCAATACCGATTGCATTGCGAGTATCGTGAAAGAGAAGGATTGAAGCTCGTTGATGATGTTCTACGACAACAAGTAGAGATGGAAGATTGGTCTGAGGACTTGGCCTTTCGGCTTTCTCCGACTTCTTGACAACCAGCACCGATAACGTGAACTCTTGTAGAAGCGACCACTCTTCACGACCTCGAAAAGGGATCGATGCTGTCGAGCTTAGATCTGTCGGCGCTGATCCATACTTGAATGACCATCCTTGTAGACTTTGCTCGACAGGCGGAAATTATCATTTCATGTGGTAATGATGAAGCAAGATGGAATTCTTAACCTGCCTAGAGAACTTATCGCCAGACTTGATGAATATCTTTGATTGTTTGGCTTGTTCGTTTAGACTAAGAAAGATAAAACATAAATCCCATTTTACTTGGTCAAAGCACACATACACAAACACGTTGTCCAAGATCCATTCAATTGAGAAAAATACACCATCTCAGAGTGGGTGAAACTGAGAGGTCATCTAAACATCGCCCTTCAGCCACTTTCCAACAAAGTCAATCATTTCATTATGAACTTTTTGAATACGCTCCGGCTCAAGGGCGGGGTCTGTGAGACCGTTCTGCAGAAAAAATGGATGTGAAATTCAGTCAGCATAGGAATCAGAGCATGTTTTTTTTTTGGGATATATCATAACTCACTTCATCATAGTGATGAACAGCGTCTGTAAACACAATATAGCAATAAGAGAAGAAACAAACAAAGTAGCGTGTATCGTCAAACTCTGAACTCTTGAGCGAACGGGAAAAAACGGAAAACATACCAGGAATGAGTTTGACAGGTCTAACAACCGTATCTTCCCTTTTCTTTGCATAATCGCTCTGAGGAGTTGCAGGTCTCCAGGGGTCCGAGTCCCCGTCTATGATAGCCAGTCGATCTTCAGAGAGGTTGAAATCTCCTAGATCATTTACCACACTCACATCCGGCCACTCGGGCACGCTCATCAGTTTTCCAGCCGGGAATGCCTAATCAACATGAAGAGATGGAGGATAATGATAAGCTTATAAATGATGAGTCATTGATATAAGAAAGAGAAGGGGCTTACCTGTCGACATATTTTAGAAGTATAGTTCAAATTGATTCGGTGTGATAAGATTCGGGGTCCTTCGAGAGCTGTAAATCATTCGTGGTATTTTGTCAGTCTCGTCATGCTATTTATCAAAGGGAGTGAGGTTCACTGACGAGCGCCTTGAAAGTAACCCCACTGAGTGCACACTTGGAATAGCCTGACGAAAACACAAACTCAGATTGGTAAATCTCCGCCTAAAAAACGCGGCAGAACCAAAAAGATGAAGAAAGCTCGTACCACGCTCTCCAGGTCTGCTTCCTACTAACGTCTTGGAACTTGGCATCGTCGTGCGTTCCAAAACACTTCAACCATACACAAATCAGAAGAGTAATCATACATATATCAGAATCAAGCGGCCATTGTAAGCATAAACACTTTCATGTAATGACTGAAAGGTAAAACTCACCTGAACAACGTCCAGTTTCTTCTTTTTTCCTGATGATACTAAGGCAGTATCGTCCTGCTCAGGACAATCCTGGATCTCTTTCTGTCAAAATCGTAATCGACAAAATTAAAATGTCAGTTCACGGGATTTACCAGTTGAGGAGAAACGATAGAGAAGATGAAGATGCAACGAGTTGGTACCTTAATGAAGGCAGCATAGTTCTCAATCAACTCATCCACAGTCAAAACTTCTTTCACAAGCTCGGTAGATCCAAGGGTGACGTTCTTGAGCGCATCGCAAAACTCATAAAACTTGAGGGAACCCAACTTAGGATCCCAGTTTCGGGCCTGCCAGTAACCTAGTGGTTCGGAAAGAACCGAGACGAAGCTGAATATCAAAAAAATCACATCACCAAGGTCAATTTAGTTATAAATGTATCCGTGGACCAAATCGATGCAAACAAAATAAAGAAGCAAAGGCGCTTACTCGTCATCCTCCAGGTCTTCAAGCCCAAACTGAGTCTTGAGGTGTTGAGCACGTAGAGCTGCCTTTTTGGATAAAGATGCTCGATCCAGAGTCGTGTCGACTGCCTGGACGACAGTTTCAATATTACTAATCTGTTGACGAGAAACAATAGATAAGCGGTCTTGTCTGATGTATTGATGGAGACAAAACATAGAGCGCACGCATTCAGAAGGACCCCAGACCCGAATGGCATCCATGTATTCTATAGACGATTGAATACAACACCAGTCAATCGCCATCAAAACTGGAGATTTCGATAGTTAGAAAAAGGCGATGCCGAACAAAACATAATAGCGTACCAGGATAATAAATTTGTGCATGAGTGACGGCAGAACTGGCGATGGCTCCGAAGACTTCGTTAGGGTAGAGCTTCCTCATATGAGCTGCTCTGGCACCGGCGTAACTTCCGCCACTGAGAAGACACACAAGTTAGCTTTGCGTCTACATCTTATGATTTGATAACACGAGAACGAGGCTTAAGGTAAGAAATAGAAGATGAACGAGAATGACGAACTAATAAATCCATTTTGTCTTTTTTCCTTCACCTCCAGTAAGGTCTTCTTGAATTCCCTTAAACTGGACATTCCTGATAAATTCGGCTGAGTCTTCCAACGCTTCTTCGTTGTTCAAAAATCGAAGCGAGTCGGTTGATAGGTTTGATTCGGGTCCGAAGGGGAAGGATTCACCGTAGTATCGATGTTCAAGCACAACGGGAAGTCCATTGTATTCCTATCCATGGTGATTTAATGTATTGTCAGCTTTAAAAAAAGCATTATACAAGGAGAAGAAAAGAGAGAGAAGAAAATACAGTGAATTGATACCTTCGCCAATCGTTGAATGATTCCCGTTCTCAAAAAGTCTAGTCGGTTCGTCCCGCTAGTCTCTCCTCCATCTAACACAAACACTGGTCCTCCAGGTTTATAGTATTCTGCGTCAAACCAGTACCTTTGACAGAAGGTCTGATTTATAGCATCTCTATAGAATGGATCGTCATCTTCAGGAAGAAAATGAGAGACAGGCTGGAAGAAACAGTGAGCCGGGTACTGTTTCTTGGCCAGATTTCCCGTGGTGGACAAGACAGTTTGCCTTGTTTGTTTGTTTATTCGTACCAGAAATATTATCAATCAACATCGACGTATAGAGCCTTCTACAATATGAACCATTTGGCATGGAAACATGATACCAAAAACAAGAGATCTTGACTCACATCGATGCACCCTCCCAATGGTCTTGAGACGGCTTAATGTTGGTTTGTTCATCTACTTTGATCAGATGCTGCAGTCGACCGATGTGAGGGATTCCTCCTCGGATCAATCGATGTTCATCTTGATAAGATACCGCAGAGACAACTATTGGTAGAGTGGCAAATATGAAAGGAGTTAGGCCGTACATGTACGGCGAAGTTGATCGGCTGATGGTTGGTGGTTGATGGTTGATAGATGATGGTTAATGCATGAACCACGAGGGTGTTACCTAGGTTTCAGTTTGTATATTCGGTCATAGCCGAATTCATCATCTACTCCTACCTGCAAACAAATCCTCATACGGTCTCATCAACCGATGAGTAGCTGATCCTTCTTTTTTCTAATCATTCGTTTATTTTATAAAAACTATATCTAAATACATGGAATTCATCCCGAAGATGCCCTAGACATCCTCCCTGAGAACACACATCCTACTGCTGCCAGAGCCAAGACAGCGTTCGAAAGATTATAGAGCTGGAAAGTGTGCTGACTGCCGATCAAGAATGAACACGCGGCAAGTAGAAGGAACCCAACCTGAAGGACTAGAACGAGAGTACTACATTTGATTTGTTGCATGAGCTTTGGTCTTAGGAACATAAACTGAATTATGGTCATGATGATAAGAAACGAACCTTTTCTTGACATCATCTTTCAAGAATCCACCTCTCGCGCAAACCTCCACGACCATTAAATACCCAATCAATCCTCCTATAGATTGATCTGGCCCTTCCCATTCGACCCAACGGCTCATAAGATCTCTGACCCAGACTACCAAAACCGCTCCGTTGAGAGGAATGAGCCAGAGCATGAAAAACAACAACGAGAGATAAAAATTACTTCTCGAATTGGTTTCCGGTTTCAATAATGAGTCGTTGTAATTGGCACCTTTAGCTGTGGATTTGAACGAGAAGGAAGAAAGCGTGGTCTGAAGATGTATCAAGTAAAGAACGAGGAAGGCGACTTCATATGGAATCACGACGTGAACTGATCCCAGGAGTACGATGATTGGAAGGAACCGGGTTATGGTGAAAGATGTTTCGTCGTTTTCAGACGGACTGTTGCGTGATAAGTATATTGTCAGAATTATAATTCGAGGAAACTTACGAACAATGGGTTAAGTGGAACTTACTTGACCTCTGTTCCTCCATTCCACCTCCTCAGTCCTCGAGCAGTGATCCAAATGCATCCTTTTAGACATCCGAACATGATGTTGACAATCCCAATCACGATCGCCAAAAAGGCGATATGGAACGGAATGAATATCAGTCCCGGTACGCCTAGCAAGAGCGCAAAGATATGCTGAGACATTGGAAAGACGGAAGAAAGAATTGTTTGAATTGAAGCAAGAGATACGATTGCGAGTATTGAATGGGGGGTATATGCCCGTATAGCATAGGACATAGAATCTTCAAATGAAGGAAATACACCTGAGAATATAATTTGAGACGATCTTTTGTAAGGTCAGTAAATGATCGGAAAAGAGAGTATAGACTGTGAAGAGAACGAACCAGTCGACCTGAATTGCTGAAGACTAATCCCCATCACAAATGCTACAACGCCAACCGACCATCCTAACACCGCTCCTCTGTACCTCAACACTACTCTTCCCAAACTAGCCTCCATGTCAATTTTGACAACTACAGATCTCTCATCTACTCTGTTTTGACTACCTGTTTTACACTGAGAGGAAGAATCTTCCCACAAATCTAAAATGAATCCAGAAGATGGAGAAGGTAAGAAGGGCACTCCCGCGGAGTGAGAGTGCAAATATATGGATGCAGCTGATGGATCGGGGTAGTAGGATTTTTCGTGATTGAACAAATGTAATGGAACTGTTTGATGCGACAGCAGAGATCGGAAAAGAGGTGTAGTCTCATCTGTAAATGATGCGAAGAAATGCGGATCAGTTTTGTTTATAAGCTGAACAAGAATGAAGGTTCAAGCGTACAAGTACATGAAGACTTAGAGAAAGAAACTTGATAAACAAGCAAAGAATGAGAAATCGCATTTTGTAACAAGACTTGTCGATGTAATTTGCTATTCGTGTACTGGAACTGATTGATGACGACTCCTCCGAATATGAATTCTAAAACCTCGATGAACAGTCAATATCGGAAGAATAGAGCGTCTAGTAGTGAGTACACGAAAACCAGGATAAACTTACTCCATAGGTGATCGTCTTGGACAGGAATCAATTCCTTTTGTATATTTCCAAACGCATGCGTACCCCATCCTCTTCCATCTACCTCAACCAAGATCCATAAATCTTTTAAGCTCTCCTTTAACGGTCGGTCTAACCTTCCCTGAAAGAAAACCATACCTTCCTTCTCATCAATCCCTTCACCAGAGAGAAACGCGACTCGGTCTATCGGCGACGGCGGTACGAACTCAAGCTTTGTTGGTTGAAGTAAAGCACATTTTAGCGACAAAAGTTCAACGTGTGATTCCTTAGATGACACACATTGGAATATTTCAGCCGAGGAAAAGGCCTCAGCGCCGATGGAACGGATGTTGTAGGTTGACATGAGATCATATGTTGTGCTGTTGGGAGGAACTTTGAATAAAAACGTCTGTGGAGAGGTAGATAAACTTGAGACGAATCTCCCGCCAGTTTGAACGGCCGTTGAAGGAAGATTTTTTAGAATAGTGCCTTGACTCTGGCCAGTCTTGACATTAGTAGCTTCCACCGGTCCACCCACCAACCATTTCACTGCCAATTGTTTCTTCTGACGAACGGTCAAAGGTCCTACACCGAGCTCTAAAAAAAGCCGAGCGACCCGTGATCTGACCTGATGGCACCATACCATGGCTTCATGATCGACCCCTGTCCAAGTCCCAATCATCCCACTTGTGAAGACTCCTAGCTTAGTATCATCCTCGAGGTCATCATTGCCAAAAGATGAAAGCGCGCATGCATCAGATGCTAGAGTAGGATCTGCAGATCCTCCACAGATAGATATCAGAGATATGTTGATCGAAGGGTAAGTAGGGGAGTTGATAGAGGCGTAGATCTGCCGCATTGTACTATCCGAGGATATGGGAGGAAACTTATGAGGCGTAGAGAGAGTCAAGATTACTTGAACTTGAGATGGATCAGAAAGAAGAAGATGAGCTTGGCGAGCCACAACTCCGCCCATGGAGTGTCCTAGAAGAATGACTGATGTTGGCCGAGAAGAAGAGGGTAAATGATCATACAGCGAGAGGATATGGGGAATCGCCTGAGCTACATAATTTGACTGAGAGAGGAGTGTCGGGCCGTGGAAAGCAGAAAGAGCCTCGTTGAAGTCGGCTAGATTTTGGAATAGAAAAAGAGTAAATATCAGTACAGATCTCAGTGTTCAAGTTAAAAGATTTGCAAGTTTCTGACCGGTAAAGAAATCAAGAGATTTAATTCCTCTTCCGATAAATTCTTTATTTGGTATAAAAGGTCCAGTCCAGTATTGACGAGAGGCAGACGAGGCGATACTCCGAACTTGCATCATTGAGCCAGCATTTCCTGGTATGTACAAAACCGGCTGCCCATCCGGCTATCGATAAATTACATTTTCAATAAAATTAGACCAAATTCAATCAGAAGAATCCAAAAACTATTAGTTGCAGTGTTGGACGATATTCGTTAAACGTACAGTATGGTCTCCATCCCAACCAACCTCTCTGTAAAGAAAGAGTTTATATTTGTCGGCTATGGAATGAACCGTTCTGTCGAAAGTGGTTATGTGAATGTACGACGGGGACATCCAAGACATCCGACAAGCCCATGACGCGAGTTGCGTCGATGAAGGTAAAGTCGGCGATCGCAGAGCCAAGAACAAAATAGAAAGAAACACAGGAACAAGGGAAGATAGAATGGGATGGCGCATATCAACAAAATCTATAGCAAAGGTCCAGGTGGAATTTTGGAAAGGAGCATGCGGCCATGTAAAAGTGTTTGCTCTCCGATAGTTGGTTATATCGAATCGTATGAAGGATGACCAACTCGGACCGAGACTAAAGCCCAATATATTGATCAGAACGACATGGTCAGTTCCCTCAGTCGACTCGTTGTACAGCTCAGACCTGAATAGACATACCAAGGCCAGATAAAGTGTTCAACAGCTGTGAGTGATAGTGAGTAAAGTGATCTCTGTGTGTTCTAATTGACTATCGTGAGTATGCTCTTTTGTTAGCTCTACTATGTCTGTATCAGTGTGATGGTCAGAAGGTGAAACGTCATTAGAATATTCTGTAATACACGTATTAGAGACATTTGTAGTCTGTTCAATTTTTCGAATCATTACAAACTCTATCTAATGAGCAACTACAAATTCTTGTAGTGTATTATTGATAGTTCCTTCATTCATGTCAGCCTCACGCTGGTTTCAGTGTCAGGCTCAGTGTCTCTAGTTCCACCTCACCAACATCTCGTCGTCTTTTCGTTTAACCCTTCCGACCCATCTCGCACTAAATCAATCATCTTTCGTACTTTATACCTATCCTTCAAATCACATACAATGGAAGAGATTGGTATCGAACTTTCTAAGCAGGACCCAACGTTTCCCGCTGTTGTATCTGAAAAGTCCAAGTTGCTCGCCTCACTTCCTCAGCAGGACGAGGAGCTTTACGCAAAGTGGAAGCGACTCGAGGGCCACGAAGAGTTTTTAGATCTTCAAGAGGTTCGTTTTGCGTTGTTTGAATTGTTCTTATGTTTTTCCAATCTGGAAATTTCGTGCGATTGGTTGCAGATATCCAGGTGATGGTTGAGATTTCAGTAGAAGTGTGTATATCGACTGGACGGATGACGATGATGTTCATAATCTCACCACTACGAATGAAAGAAGGCATGATATCGCGGTTGATCCTATGAATCAAGAAGGCAGTCGAAGAGTTTTACCCCCATCGTGTCAAGCTTCGAGTATACTGAAACCTTTTTTTGATCGTATTTGTTTCATATCAACAGGAATACATCATCTACGAGACTCACAATCTTCGTCGTGAGCTCCTCCGAGCTCAAGAAGAAGTCAAGCGTATTCAGGTACGAGTTAACTTTCCCGGCGTTGTCTCTGTTTTCACGGTATCCTGCCACCAATTATTCCTATATGCTTACTGGATTTCTCGCTTTTGATTTGCAGGCTGTTCCGCTAGTGATAGGCCAGTTCTTAGAGGCTATTGATGAGAAATCTGGAATCGTAGGAAGTACAACAGGTTAGTCTCATGTTCTCATCAGATTTGCCTTGACGCGAGCTGACGTTGAGGTTACCTTTGACACATGGCTCGATAGGATCAAACTACGTGGTCCGAATTCTATCAACGCTCGACCGAGAGCTTCTCAAGCCATCATCATCTGTAGCTCTTCATAGACATTCTCACAGTCTGGTTGATATCTTGCCTCCTGAGGCTGATTCGTATGTCTTAATTTTCAGAAGCTGTATGCTAACTACACATGCTAATAAGGATGCTTGTTTTCGGTTTCCATTTGCGAATTTCGTATAGATCGATCACTCTTTTGCGAGCCGAAGATCGTCCTGATGTCAAGTACTCCGATATTGGAGGACTGGACAGCCAAAAGCAGGAGATCCGAGAAGCTGTTGAGTTAGCTATTACAGAGGTAGATCTACTCTATTGTGTCTTCACCGTTATCAGTCGCCCTTTGTAAACTCACCAGTGTTGTTCGATTTTTTGACAGTTTGACCTATACAAAAAGATTGGTATCGACCCCCCAAGGGGTGTGCTTCTTTACGGTCCCCCCGGAACGGGAAAGACGATGTTGGTGAAAGCAGTAGCGAATTCGACTTCAGCCTCTTTCATCAGAGTCGTTGGTTCCGAGTTTGTTCAGAAGTATCTTGGAGAGGTCAGTGTTTCTCAGCTATCTCTATATTCTATTTGATCATTACTCAACGTCGGGCCGTTTTCCGTTTATTTCAGGGACCTCGTATGGTGCGAGATGTTTTCCGGCTGGCAAGAGAAAACGCACCAGCTATCATTTTCATCGACGAGGTTGACGCAATTGCCACGAAGAGATTCGATGCTCAGACTGGAGCCGACCGAGAGGTTCAACGAATTTTGCTTGAGTTGTTGAACCAAATGGATGGATTCGATCAGGGATCGAATGTCAAAGTTTGTCTTGTTTTGTCACTGTTAGATGTATCAATCTGTTCCTGACGATGTTTCATTGCTTTATGAATCTATCAGGTTATCATGGCTACCAACAGACAGGACACTCTTGATCCAGCATTGTTAAGACCCGGCCGATTGGATCGAAAGATTGAATTCCCGAACCCATCGAGACGAGAGAAGCGACTGATTTTCCAGACGGTAACATCAACGATGAATTTGGCGCCGGACGTCGATTTGGAAGACTGTGCGTATATTTTAATTCGAGTTTCATCGCTTTGTGTTGTACGTCTACTGATTCTGGTTTGCGGTGATAACGTTTACAGATGTGCAACGCCCGGACAAGCTATCATCGGCAGAGATTGCTAGCATCTGTCAGGGAGCTGGTCTACAAGGTTTGTTTCTTTTTTTATTCTTTCGATGTGATTCAAAGGATTCATCTAACGTCCGTTTTTGAATCCCTCCTTTTGTCCATCAAATAGCGGTGAGGAAGAATCGATATGTGATCTTGCCTTTGGACTTTGAGGAATCCTACAAGAGCACAGTCAGGAAGGGCGACGACGTCATGGAATTCTGTCAGTATTAGTTTCCCTTCAGAGATTCTTTTTTAAGAAGCCTAAACTGACTCATTCTTCAACTATGTTTCTCCGTCTGCTTGGGTTGTACAGACCGATAAAATGATGTGTTGCATAACAGGGGAGAAGGTGAAGGTAGTGAAGGACGGATTTTAGTGGCATTGCATGTATTTTTTCCTCATTGACGCAGACATCAGCTATCAACGTGCACCTTATATGGAACGTTGAAATATATCAGAAAAAGACACCAAACAATTTGCAGATGTAGAAATCCCCAATTTAATAAAGAGTTCTAAAATCATTCACTATCACTTCCCGGCCCGAATGACATCAATCCATCCTCCTCCTCCGCCTCATCCCCAGTCTTGGATGGTTTCCCCTTCGATCTTCCTCCATCTCCATTCAAACCTTTCCCATTCGGCCCTGTAGAAGAGGAATCGCCCTCCTCTGACAAAAGTCGTAGAAGCTCATCCATATCAGGTGTAGCGATGAACCGAGGAGTGGGAGCAGAAGAAGAGAGAGTGGTAACTCGTTTGGAGGGAAGATCGATGTTGACAAATTGCTGAAGAAAGTCAAGGTGGGATCCAGCATTGATCTAAGGTTACAAAGAACATAGTCCACAACCAAAGGAGACAAGCAACAACTTTGATCAGTTGGCGAAATAGGAATAGAGATCAGAGAACAAAGAACTCGGAGGGACAAACATCAAACAAGAAGCCATCACCCAGTCTCATCTTGACTTTTCCTTTCTTTGTTATTAACAACGTTCCAATCTGGCCTTCAGGCATCCTTTCCTTCTCTTCCTTTTCGTCTGGTTCTCGTTGGGGTTTCTTTTCGGTCATGTCGACATCTAGAGAATCTTTGGCAAGGTTTTTCGAATTAGGTTTTTTCGGACTTGTGGCAATGGTAACAGGATGAACGCTGGAAGGGTCAGAAGGTGAAAGGGGAAGGAATGTAGGGAATGTTCGTGGAAATTGGAAGAAGTAGAGCTGATCCGGAGGGACCTGTGCAGGATGATTTTACGGATGATGGAGGTAAGCGTCAAAACCTTGCTCAGGATGGCACTAAGAGAGCGCCTAAGTGAACGCACAAGAGGAAAGAAAGAAACGAACAGGTTGGCCATCCCAGCCGGTAAAATCGCCCGCAATGTTACTGTGTTCTTCTTCATCCTCACTTTCACTCAAATCCAAGGCCTGACCGAGATTGATCTCATTTGTCAGCTCGTCGGCTTCATCCCCGCTCACATCCATTTGATCGGTCTCGAGAGCTCTGTTCTTTCCTTTCAACGTATCTAGAGTTTTCATACGGGTCAGCAAACACGATAAAGCGAGATAGACAATCATAGGTAAAAAGAAGGAAAGAAGGGTCAGGTTGAAACATACGTTTAATTTCTTTCTTCGAAACAGACCTGACCGGGTCTCTTTTCAGCCCTTTGGGAGCCAAGATATCCAAGCTTTCAAGATGACCCATATCGACGATTTCAACACCTTGTTCTTGATCAGAATATTCTTCCTCTCCTTCCAAGTTTGGTTTTCTGTCTTCTGGAAGTTTGTAGACCGGTGCTTGACCGGGCTCAAGCATGCTTCCCGCCGAATGGCCGGTTCTCACCGCAGATTTCTTGCTCTCTGTGAGATCAACCAATAGCAACCGATAGGGAAGGTCAAATCGGTCAGTATACGTGAGTGGGAGAAAGGCAAAGGTTGAAACTATAGACTCAACTGATGTTACTGGGACCCATAGAGAATACTCCACTGGCAGTCATAGGTGCAATCCCACCTCTGGCAGCACTAGCAGCGCCTCTTCCCCTGGAAGATACTCCGTTCCCACCACGACCACCTCTGCCTCGACCTCGGTCGTTCGTTCGGGATGTGGTCGTTGGTTCTGGTATAGCTGACGTTCTGTTTAGTTGTGAGAACAGTTTGTCAAGAGCACGTTAGCCTTTGATCCTTTCTTGCAAGGACATGACACATAGTGAAACATCATTGTCCTTCACTCCGCCCGACAACGCGAGGGGGATTTGGCAGAAAACAGCATGACAGAATAAAAGACAAGAAAAAATCAACTAGATGGGGGACGAACTCGGTCTTTCTTCGAACGGGAACGACAGGCTTGAACATCATCTTCGGCTTACCAGCCTGAGCTGTAGAACCAATTGAGTTCGTGCTCGCAGCTGAAGGTTTGGGCACAGTATTTCCTACGATCGTCGGTTTCTCATTTGATGATGCTGCTGCCGAAGACAAAGCAGACGAGACCCTTGGCTTGACATCCTTTCCCGGTGTAGGTTCCATTAGGTTGTGTTGTAAATGGTTGTTGTAGGTGGTTGTATCCTGAATGATGAGAGCTGTATGAGAAAAATGATTAAATTCTAGAAATTCGTTTTTTATTTATATTTTTATTTATTTTTGCTTGTCCATAACAATCTCCTTCTCATCATCATCATCATTATTGTCGAACTCGACCGAGACAATCGATACATTCAGCCTCTACCATTGAAGTTGACCTTTGAAAGGAAAAAAATTATATAGATGATGACCACTGAACCACTTCCTGTTCAGACATCATTGATCGAAAACATCTCTCGTCAAGTCTCACTCTTACCTCAATTGATTGCAGCCGCTTCGCACCTATCTGCCCCTACTCAATCAAGCAGACATCTTCCGCCGTTGCTTACGATTCATTCCGAACTCGCCAAGTTGGATGCCTCGTTAGCTACTCTATGTGAAAGAGCAAGAGTTCATCAAGAAAAATGGAATCGTTTGGAGCAATTAAAGAAGGAGGTTGAACGGTTGGAAATCGGAAACAGGAAGGTCTTGATCGAAATGGAGAGCGGGAGGAGAGAGCTGGGAAGTTTAGTGAAAGAAGCGAAGGGGATTGTTCATTCTATTGACCAAGCTTCCGCTCGTTCGTCCTGTTTTCTTTCTACTCTTGTCTTTTGTCCAAAATGTTTTCTTAAAGGCGTGATTTTGATCCTTGACGATGATCGAAATGGGCCATGTACGAAACAGATAAACAAGATCCATCAACGGTGCTCGCATACGCTTCGTCTCTCGCGCCTTACACATCCGCCCCGCCATCGTTTGACCCGTCCCTCCCACCAAGCGGGATCTTCCGACCACCTTTTCCGCCTGAATCGACGCTTCGTAGGGGAAAGCTCGGGTTGGGCGAGGGTCTTGGGGTCGTGGGTGTTACTGCTGAAGGTTCGTTCCGGGGAAGAACATTCCTATACCTTGCCTCGTGATTTAGTCTCTTGTGTCGAAAACGAAGAGTCCTGATCGTTTCTCCCTCTTTGCTTTTTGTTTGTTTTTCAATAGTGCCGGATGGACAGACGTTACAGTCGAGCTTGCCTTCTCATTTGATGAACGGGATTTCGACAAATCGACCACAGATGAACGACGAGATCTTTGACTTTGATCTTAATTCTGATTTGGAGGATTAGCGGCGGTCGTTTCTGGGGTTTTTCTTTCTTTTTACATCTGTCTTGCCGAGCGCCATGTTGTAACATAGTTTTAGTTTTGAAAAAAATCCTTTCGCCCCTCGTCATATTCTTCTCTATTGTACAGTGTTTTCTTTCGTCCTCTTTTTCTTTGGCGCGCTTGAGAGAAATGTATGCTATGACTGGGAGCGAGGCTGTCGAGCCAGTGAAGATGCAATAGACTAGGATATCATCAACAAATAGATATATATGGACCTTTAATTCCTTAATTACATGGTTTCGGTTTCTGATCAGTTTACGTTTGATAATCTGCGGTCCTTGCTTATTTCGTTCGAATCATGTTCGCCAACATGTCCTGAAGTTGGATTTCAAACAAAGTTGTTATAGTGTCAGTTACAGGAAAACTGACTGCCATAAGAGTACAAGTGGAAGAGCCAAGAGAAAGAAAGGGCAAAGGGAGAGTATAAAAAGAGTGAAAAAGGAAGCACGTACGAAACTGTTTCCGTCAGGTTGCAGGTCAATGAACTCGGGCTCTGCTGCCTTCTTTCTCTTCCCGATACTCAACCGGTCGAACGCGTCGTATTCACCTCCGTAATCAACCTTTTTGACGAGCCTCGTCCGGAGGAGTCCGTGGTCGAGCGTGATGGTCTCTATCCGGACTGCCGTCGGCGGAGTGGTCGATTGAAGATGGACGAGCTGGTCTCTGTATGAATGCAGCGAGGAAGATAAGAACATTTCAATTTGACAGTCGAGAAACCCTACCGATTCGACAGATGCTTCGAGGGACCTACGAATGTAACCACCGGTCTTCATAATCTTTGATAAACTCTCCGAATCCGCCACGATCACTTTGAAGGAAGATGTCCCACATGGTCTCAAACTGGGCGACTATTCGGGCGAGACAGCCTTCCATCGTAGGCAAGGGCATGGGTTCTTCCGATGAGTCGGCCGGAATTTTTGAGTTGTAATCTTTGATGAGCGAAACAAGGGACGTCGTCGGTCGTTCGTTGAGGATGTTAATCCCACAGCCTAGAGAGAGAAAAAATAAAAGAGAAGAAAGAGAAGGAACCAATGATACAGGTGAGCATAAGGCTATTTGATGCTCAGACGAGCAAAACATTACCCAAGACTTACCGATGATTAGTTTGAATTGACCTCCACACCAATTCGAATGTACCAAGACACCACCCAACTTGAGTCTTTCTTCCTTTTCACCCTCCCCGACAATCACGTACACATCGTTGGGCCATTTGATTCTGATCCGGAGCTTGCCTTCATCCCGGGCACAGTTCGGTGCCGGGTCGAGCGCTTTGCAAATTGCGAGAGCCATCAGGTATTGTACAAATACGACCTTTTGGGCTTGAGCCGAGGGAAGCGAGACCACGGTCGAAAACTGGAGACAACCGGTGGGTGAAAGCCAGACATTGCCGCCTCTGCCTCTTCCAGAGAGTTGATAGCTTGCAAATGAGATGACCGGGGTCGGAAGCGCCAATAGTAATTTCGGGTTTCTAGAGAAGGATTGTAGACCAAGAAGAAAAATAAGACGGAAAAGAACAAAAAAAAGGAGATATTTGTATTCAGATTTGAGGCAGAGTTTTGTCAGCGAACATCATCCAATCGCACAAAAAAAAGGGCCACTGACTTGTCGAGCATGGTTTGGGTACTGGTAACCGCTTCGGCATACATCATCGCGTCACCCAGTCGCCAGGTTTTGGGGTCAACACCCCGTCGCCTGGGCTGTCTCGTTCGATCAAGCTCCTTCCAGAACGCGGGCCAGTCCCAAAGGGGCGTCCATTTTTCGTGGACCAGTTTGGCATGATCATCTGTCGAGTCACACAAGACGACATGCTTGACCAGAAGATCGTCCATGTTGGCCGCTTGTTCCGGAGTGAGTGGAGTCGATCGGACAGAGTGGATGAGATCTTTGATGGAAGGATGACTTGAAGATTGGTAGTGATGGAAGGTATCGTTGGCGTCCACCAGCACAAGAGGTTGGTAGTCAGAGATGGAAGTTTCAGATGATAGTTGTGACGACAGTCCAGTGGCCTCCTCGTCTTCTCGTTCTTGAAATTGAGGTCTGAGCGCGTTGATGATGAAATTAACCACTGAGGTTGACTTTGGATGGGCCACCAGCACCTGGGGCAATGGTTTTGTCGGGTGTTCCAGATCAAATTCCGAAGCCGGATTATCAGATGAGGAGGCATCAGTGACCGGCTTAGAAATCAACGGTGGAGGTGGGTTGATACCAAGGAGACCGAGATAAGCTCTGACGAGGTCGAGCCTGGCTTGCTCAGCAGCGAGGATGTGCTGTTTGTCCTTTGGCCCATTCGGCATGGATGCGAGAATCTTCTTAAGTGGCTCAGTGAGGAGGGTGTATTCTGGGTGGAAGCCAAGGAGGATAACAGTGCCTTGGCCGTGCTTGATGAGCACTCCGGCGTTCGGCTTGTCCGGATGATCGATAAACTTTGCGAGGACGATCGCACCAGGGGGCATGGCCCCGTCCGGAAGGGGTGAGACAAAGTGGCCTCCACCGTTGTAGTACAAACATGTTGCCTGAAGGGAAGGATCGACATCCGAGTCGCCTACATTGGCGAGATGTGCACCAAGCTCGGTACCGTACTGGAACCCAGGGAAGGTTGGTCCTTGGCAGGTGCCAGGCCAGAAGGCGAGCTCCCGGTCACCGACAACCTCTAGTTCAGAGTCTCCGGTAGCAAACGAAACATGGGCAGAGGCGTAGTATCCACCAGCACAGATACCAAGGTAGGATCCACCGGATTGGACGTAGTCTCTGATCCGAGCATTTCCATAATCGCCGATATGTTCAATGTAAGGTAGATCTCTTCCGCCGGGCAAGACGAGTAGCGCGCAGGATGCTGGCCAAGGATCGGCCAAGAGCGACTGAGTTGTCAAATGAGAGACGGTATAGTGTTGGGAGAGCATTCGAGAAAAGCATTGGGTGGTCTGTGCGAGACAAGTTGCCGACACTCCTGGTCCAGAGTAGATCAGTACCGCAAACCTACGTGGCATGATTGAAGCTTTCTTGAAGGATTTAAGAGGAAAGAAAGGAAGAGGAAGAACAAGAGAGATGGTGAGACTATGAGTTGGCCCTTCCTGTCCTTATGGAGTCTTGATCCGAAACGAGATGATGATGATAAAGAGAAAGAAAGACAGCAGAGAGAACCGAAAGCAGCAAGAAAAAAAGCCTTTGGGGTAGGAAAGAGAAGGTAGTCGTAGAACAGATGGGGAAATTCGTCAACGGTACCGGAGGGAACCGTCCGGGGGAGCCGGCGAGGAAGCTGTGCTAGCCACGTGCGTATGCAGCGTTTGACGGCATCATTAGTAATCAGGGACGACAGCACGGACGATCAGGGTCAAGACCAGGGCAAGAGCCAGAATCAAGGCCGGGGCGATTCTCACGCCGTGCCTGAACACCGGCCATCGGACGGACGATCCCTTTCTTGGCCCCTCTCACCAGGCACACGTGCCTTGACGTCCCTGTCGGCTGCGCTCGATACACATCACCACCCGTCCCCCTCTCTGCCTAGCACTTGGTTACAGCAGCACCTTGGCCCGGTTACAAAGCTACGACCCAAGAACCTGCACGTGGTTTTGCAGCTGTGCTTCTTATGGATGCACAGCCTGCCCAAAGTTGGCTTGTCACTCACGTGACAATGGGTTGTTATGATCGCTCTCCTGACTGCGCGTCTGTCTCGCACGCCGGCTGTCTTCACCTTTCTTTTTTTTCTTCTTGTCCATAGTCTCGTCTTGACCAACGACTTCTTAAGTATTATCGTGTGTGTGCGTGCGTGTGTGTGATTGTGTTTGTAAGGTGCTCGGTAAGTGTGTTCCTTCTAGACTGAGTCTGAAAGATGGATGTAGGTACTCACATCCGTTTGTGACCATTGCCCAACAGGCCTGCTCCTTCTTTCCATTTACCATCTATTCAGTGGTCACCTCTATCTTTCTTCATCTTGGCCTTCTTCTCCATCATTCCTTCGTCCTTCAGTAAACGCGTCATTTTGTATCCCTGTCTCTCCTTTTTCTCATCTTCAAGCTTGAAGCTTGAATCAATTTGGAGGTCTAAACCCTCGTCCCAATCATTTGACCCTACCACACCGTATCCTCCCATCCTCAAGAGCTTAGGTCTCTCCAAGTCATAATCCTATCATCGTCTTCTGTCTCCCTTTCTTTTATTTTTTCAACCTCATGTCTATCCTTTCTTGGCTTACCGCGGTGGTGTCGGTCGCATATCTAGCCAGCCCGGCTGTGGCACAAGACACTTCTGCTGCTCCCATCCTTGTCTACCCAATTCAATCCCAAAAACCACCCGTTGCCCACGTCGATCACCCATTCAACTTTACCCTCCTACCCGGCACCTTCGTATCCTCCTCCTCGGCCTCGACGCGTGATCTGAACTATACCGTTTCCAGCCTTCCTTCCTGGGTCGAGTTCGATCCATTCGAACTCGTCTTCATAGGTCAACCATCGAGCAGCGACTCTACAGGCTCGCTCGTCGTCACGCTGACCGCCTGGGAAGGATCGCTCTCAACAAATTCTACCTTCAATCTGACCACCGTGACCACCTCACCGCCCTACTTGGCCCGGTCGATGGCATCCCAGCTCGTCAACAACACCAAATCTATCTCTTCGGCCACCATGCTCGCCTCCACCACTGGTGTACTCGTTCACTCGGCTTATTCGTTCTCCCTTGGCTTTGTCCGTTCGTCAATAGTGTCCCCTCAGAACAAGAAAATCTACTACTCGGCCATGACTTCTGCCTCGACCACACTACCTAGTTGGCTCACGTTCGACAACGCTACTGCCACCTTCAACGGTATAGCTCCTCTCGCTCAAGGTGTCTGGAACATCATCCTCGTCGGCTCCGAACATGAAGGCTTCGGCGACGTGAAGGATACCCTCACTATCGAGATTGGCAGCCACGCGTTAGATCTCCTCGACGACTTCCAAACCGCGTTAGGCCTTGCCGATACCTTGCTCTCACATCAGGTCGAAATCGACAATATTAGGTTGGACGGTGATACCGTCGACAGATCAGATATCGTCGCTTCGGTCGACCTTGTCGGTTTCGAAGATTGGCTTTCCTTTGATGAGTGAGTCGTAAACGTTTGCTTTTTTAGCACTTTTTTCCCTCATTTTTTTTACTTGACTTGCTCTTTGATGCCTCGCTAAAATTGCTTGGTGTTATCGAATTCTCTCTCCTTTCTCTTCACAAGATCCAATCAAACACTCTCAGGAACTCCTCCATCAAACTACATCAACGGAACACTCCTCCCGATTAGCTTGCCCATCACTCTGACATCTACCAGTACCAACGCATCCTACCTATCCGTCCTCCCGCTAGACATCCACCCGTTTCCATTTTCCTCTTTTGTTCTCGCAAACACAACGGCTACCGCCAACAGCTCGTTCACATACTCCGTTCCATCACACCTGACAAATCAATCGTCCTTCGACTCCAAGGTCACCACGCTCTCCGCCCGGGTCTCCCCGGTGGAAGCCGAGAGTTGGTTGTCGTTTGACACGTCCACAGGTTCTCTAGCCGGCGTGCCTCCCGGGACGGCAGACTACGATCTCATTGAAGTCGTCTTTACAGCTACAGACTCAAGTACTGGTCTAGCCGGTCATGCCAGCCTCGGTCTCATTCTCGTCGGGGCAAACGTCGTTCCATCGACCACCACGACCAGCTCTGGTTCCCCTACCTCGACTGTTCTCGGAGATCCTTCTTCCTCTGGTGGCTTGTCTACAGGTGCCAAAGCTGCCATCGGTGGAGCCATCGGTGGAGTCTTTGTCCTACTTCTACTTTGTCTGTTGGCGTTCTGCTGTATTCGAAGACGAGCTAGGAAAAAGGTAGAAGCCTCTCAGAATGCGTTGGACACCGAGAGAAAGACTCGGTCAAAAGCAGTGACTACCAATGCTAGCACCGCGGCCGCCGGTTTGAACACAGGGGACGAAATGACAAACGTCGACCTCGGGCCAGATCCGTTTGCGGTGAGCAACAACCGAACGTCGGCCTCATCACCCATCCCGACTATTCCTCTTGGATCCACTCGATCCAGAATGACGCCCACCCCTAACGGTCTTCATTCCACCACCGCTGCAGGCGCAGGCGCCCCAGGAGAAGACGGTGCAAAGAGGTTAGACGTCATGAACGGCTTGTTCGCATCCACCGGTGAAGCCGATGACCCAAAGGCTACGCTCAACAAGGATACCTCCGGTCTGGTCGATTCGTTCCTCACCAGATCCCTTTCCGGACAGAGTATCATCTACCCGGACGAGGCGTTCGACAACCAAGGAAACCTCGTCCATTCAGATTCGATCGTCATTCTTCCCAATTCGGACGAGACCGTTGAATTTGGATCACCACCAGACATGACGGACTCTGATTCAACCACGTTTGACGACGCGGTCGACGGAGAGAGCAGGGCCAGTTGGGAGTCTTCAGAGAGTTTCCGTTGGACCAGCGGAGACGTCGGTTCTAGAGAGCCAATTTCAACAGCGGCGGCGGTGGTGGCCACTGACGCTATGAGACCACCCCGACCTATCACCGAGCAAGGAAGAGATCTGACGTCGTCAACATTCGCAGATGCCACCGAAGAAGCAGACTCTCACTCGGCTGTCCCTTCAACCTCTTCGTCTTCAGATTCACTATCAAACCCGATCGTTCCCGCAGGAATCATCAGGTCATCTACCAACTTTGGGTCAAGCACCTCGATCGCTTCCCCATTATCAAGGTTTGGTGATGCATCCTATCCTCTTGGTTTCAACATTGTCCAAGAAGACGCTATGTCCGAGGCGGAATATAGTGCGTTGGAACAACCAAGGTTTCCGAGAGACGATTCGAGATTCGCTTCCAGCGAAGGTGATGAAAGTTGGCAGGCCAGTTCCGGTACCGGTAGCGGCGGCGTCCCTGCCGTGGCTGACGACTTCCAACCTAGATCGTCGCTCTCAGGATCGAATTCTGAAGAATCACCGACCAGGACATCGATCTCTACAAGACCACGACCGAGATGGGTACCCTCGAGGGAACAGCTCCCGATGGTTTCTCATCAACGGGATCAATCCCTTCAGGCCGAACACGTCGGTATCGGAGCCAGTGGCGGTCACCAGACCGGACCTTCGACCTCTTCTCAATATTCTCAGGCTCGATCATATCTCGAACCAAGGAGCACACAAGAAGACGAGGACGGAAACGCCAGTTTCGCAGATGCCGAAGAGTTGGTCGACGGTTATGGACGAAACAGCTCCGCTGACGAGGACGGTAGCCACAGGAGGGCTGCCAGTATGTATGGATCTGGAAACTTTGGAGAATTAGGTTACCCCGCCAGTAGTGCCATCTATTTCTCGTTCGTTCTCTTTGTCTCTTATTCGCTTTCAGTCTCACGTCCTTTTATTTTCTTCTCCGAAGCTGACTTGAAAAATGGGAAAACCCTCGTCTCTTTTGATGAACCCAACAGAGAACCACCAGCAGAACCATACTCACCACCACGTCGACCCACCTTCCCAGATTCAGATCCGGACATCGCGATGGGTTCGATACGAGCGGTCCCGACTTTGGGGGAACCCCTGAGGACGCCTGATTATGAGAGGGAGCCTTAATCATGAATTTAAACCTCGAGAGGATTCAAACTTCAGTCGTTGATATCAGTGTCGATGTCGATGAGGCCAAGGAGGGAAGTCGATTGCAATAGTCTGTGGACTTTTCTTTTCTCATCTCTTTCTTAATTCGTAAACCTTCCTTGCAGCATGGTCAACCTAGACTTCTTTCTCGTCTTCTTTTTTTGTCTCTTTACTTCTTTTCTTTTCTCACTCAAGATTGTCTCCGAAAAGACTCCTGTCATCTCCTCTATTTTTGTCTTTCCTTTCAATTTTTTACTCCCAACACGGCGTTCGATACGTTTCGTCCGTTTGGCCTGGTCGTCCAACTAATAAATACCTAATGTCACTATCTGCGTATCTGTCTTTTGTTTCTATCTTTTGATTCTATCTCAACTCATCCACCATCGTCTATCACTCATCCATCGATCTTATCTTTTCTTGTCTTTTTACATTTCTTTGTTCTATTTTCTCATTTCTTTTTTTTTCGGACTGTCTTACTTCTCCTAGATCTCTGTAACCGTTACTTGTCTTGTCTTTGAAACTTATGCACTTAGTTGTCACATTTCGTTCGTTCTTCGCCGCGCATCGAAATTATTATTAAAGAAAAGCAAGATAAAAAAAAAGGAAGGAAACAATATGAAAGGGATTGTAAGCAGTCAAGCGGAAAAATAGATATATGATGCGACCAAGACAGATGGTATGGATCGTCCGTCGAGATGACAAATAAGAAGAAGGGAAGAAGTTGCACATGTGGTGATTTAGCAAACAAGAAGAAAAGAAAAGATCACGCTCCCTCTTTGAACGCGTATGAGATCGAGTCTACTCCTTAGAAACACTGTTTCACGCCGAAAGGATACACGCACAAACGCGACAGATAGTGAAATCATTTTCCGTGTTTAGCATACCAACGCAAAAAACATTCACAAAGCGTTCGTTTTCAAAAGTAGAAAAGTTTGGACAAACATTATACTTTGATTTTCGTTTTTTCAACTCCTTCAACTTGAGTTCCAGGTCCTTCTTTGCGTTCTCCTTCTCCATTCGTTCGGTCTCTGTCTTAACGATCGCCCGCTTGTTATCTTCGTCGATAGAACTCTTCACAGAAAGAACCCTTTGATATAGGGATGAAAATCAACATGATCAGCTTCTTGGCAATATATTGTTGGCCTTGCAAAATTAAAAATTAAAAATTAAAAAATTAAAAAAAAAATAAAGAAGATACGTACTCGGCCCGAGCGCTCGAAAGGAGAGAACGTAACGTGTCACGTTCTTCAGCCGCCCGATCTCGTTCTTTGGAAAGATCGTTTGCTGAAAGTCGAGCTTTGCGGAGAGCTCGCTCTGAGTCGTTCTGAGCCGTCCAGATATAAACACTTCTGTCAGCAGATGATCTCGAACAAACAGCAACAGAGTTTCACACATACAAGAGACGCCTCGAGGACGTTGACGAGATCAATATTGGCCTGCAAGTCGGATTCGCAGTGGACCAGTCGTTTTTCAAGACTGACAATCATATGTTTGCTTTGTTCGAATTGTTGGACTAATTGAGACGTTTGCACCTCTTGTAAAGATGCCTGATGATTCGTAGCCTGAGCATTTGGTTTTTCTGACAGCAGAGGAACGTCGCTGACCAAATCGCTGGAACTTTTTCTGTTGATCTCCACGCAGATGAATGATCAGTACATCATTGCTCAATTTTCATAGAAAGAAACCACCGACCTTGAAAGTTTCTCTCGAGAAACCATGTCTTGTCGAAGACGTCTTTCGGTGAGACCGATCATCTCAAACTTTCCACGCTCAAGCTCTGCTTGGAGTTGACTGAGCACCGACTTTTGCGCGTCGATCGTTCCAGTCAACGCATCCCGAGCGGCGACCATGTCCATCGTTTCCCGTTGGAATTCATCGAGACCTTCGAACTTAGCCATCAGTCGGTCAAGTTCCGTTTTTGTCGACAGTCGCTGTGTTTTTTCTTCAGCAACGGCATTTTCCAGATCACGGATATTATTGAACGTGCTGGACAACTCGTCCTTGAGATTCTGGACAGCTTTCTGATGAGCTGTTTGTATTGATATTCTTTCAGCGCGAGATGAAGTTTGAGCAGAGGATAACTCTTCTAATTGTCGCTGTAGATCCGATCGTTTTTTCGTCTCTGCGTTCAACTCAGTCTAGATGTAGAGTCGAGGTGAGAAAGATTGAACATTGTTTTGGAAACAAGTGAAGAACGGAACGTACTTTTTGAAGCGCAATCCGAGCTTGCGTGGAAGTGTTGGATTTTCTGATATCCTCCTCGAGCGCACCAGTTGCTCTTCGATGCTCGTCAAGGAGTTTGACTAACGAAGAATCATGTTCTTTCTTATCTTTATCGTGTTCAATCTTGGCCTGAGCAAGCTCTTGTCTTACGATACGAATCATCGAGGCCGACGACTGAGCCTGTTTGCGAGCAGCCTCTGATTGTGATGCTAGTTTTTTCTCGTGGTCTGCCTTGGCTCGAGAATGGGAGGATGTTAAGGTTTTTTCTCGATGACGAGATTCTTTCAGCTGACTTTTCAGGTCCTCTGAACAATCTTCGACAGCAATCAGCTGTTTTCGTAATGAATCAAGCTCTGCCGAAACGTTCAAGGCCTAAAAGGAAAAAGGAAAATGTTAGAAAATTATAAGAGAATATCAAAAGGTAAACGCTTGTCTTACCTGATCTCGATTCAAAGCTATCATCTCTGCGTTCTCACGACGCAGCTTCTCTACCTCTTCCTGGAGTGATTCATTGGCCTCTCGATGGAAAGTATCTTTTTGGGCCATGGACCTGTAAAATAGCACGAAACATGTCAACTTAAGTTAAAGACAATGCAATGATGATAATATTCACTTACTTCATGAGTTCATTGACTACTGATCGCTGTTGCTCGCCATCCTCAACAGATGAGGGCGCTATAGATTCTGAAATATGGGAGACAGAAGACAAATTTCCATCTGATATTGAACAGGAAACAACTGGAGAGGGAGTTGTAGATGCTGAGACATGGTTCCGTAAATCGTTTTCCAATTGAGAAATCTCTGCGTCGCGTGATCTCAAACTCTGTTTGGAACCAATTACAGAATTTTGATTAATTTGGCTCAATGTTGTCAGGCATTGTCAAACAGCTTGTTCGAGACTCACTTCTTGTAAACTCATGATTTCATCTTCAAAAGATTGAGCAGAACGCTCAAGCTTAGCGGAAGTTGGTTGTACCGGGGAAGCGGTCAGGAGGCTCGGAACCATCCCGCCCCAGTTGGAACGCGACGGCTGCGATGAAGATAACTAAATCGATGAAGATAAGACATGGATACATATGAGTGGTATTCAATATTTATAACTCTTCAGCTGATTAGTACTGATATCGGCAGCAACGTACCTCCTGCGATAGAGACATATGCCTGCAACCGTGAACATGGATCATAAGGATGTCAATCTTCAATCGCATAAGCTCTTGAGACTCATTACTGGTGAAAGCAAAGTGTTCAAACTGACATAAATTGCTGTTGCCCACTTCCCCTGAAACCAAAACCCTGATTGTTTGACGATGGTGTAATGAGGGTTGATCCAGATAAAATAGGGACCGAATCCCGTCTTCGGTCTCCTCCAACTCGTTGACGAGAAGGGCCCGGAGAAACTGATTCTGAAGAAGTGGATCTTGAGAATGATCGAGGTATCCTAGACGGATCATTGGAGGAGGCGGAAGATCCAGATATTGAGCGACGGAAGATGGCTCGTGAGCTGACGTGGCTGGTGTCCTCTGCTTGTTTTGCCAAGTCATTGATCTCTTTGAGCGCATCACTACAGAATCAAACGATTAGTCATGGTGAGATACAAATCTGAAATTCAATCCTGATGGAAAACCTGGCAAGCAGCCGACGTACCGATACTTAAGAGATATAGTCTCTAGTTCGACCAAGGTCGCTGCATGCGTAACTTGAAGACTTTGCAATTGAAGATCCAAGCTATCGACTGAAGAAGTCGTGGCCGGCGACTGATCAAGATCAGTATTTCCCTCTCTTGATGAAGCATCCTGGTCATGTAGGACGATTTCGGGAACCTTAGAGGAAGAAATTTCAGGAATAAGGACGGTTTCCTTTGATTGAGCTTGTGATTCTACAAGCTTCTCCATCAACGACTCTCGCTCTGCCTCGCTTTGCTTGACCTGCTCCAAGAGAAGAAATCTCTCTTTCCCAATCTTTTCCATCTCTTGGATGGAACTAGTCAGCTCCTGCTGCAAAGCAGCCGCAACGGAATCCTTGTGATCAAGCTCCGTCAACAGACGTTTGTTTTCGTCCGAGGCATTCGCAGATGCTAGTCTGGCTTCCAACTCCTGGTACATCTCCTCTCGAAGTCTAACCTCCTTTTCCAGATCGTTGACCTTGCTTGTCAATCCTTCGTTTGATTCATTTGCCTCAGCTAAACGACTTTTTAATTCAGTGATCTGATTGGCGGTGTCGTCATTTGACTTTTTGAGTTGCGCAAATTCGATCTGGATGTCGGTCATCTTGGCAGATGTGGTTTCTTCTTCGTCCGCATAGGTCTTGATTTTGGCTTCGAGATTGGACATATGTGTCTCAGTCAAAGACTCTCGTTCGGAAAGTTTTTGAATTCTATCTCGGAGCTCGGCAGTATAGGTGTCGGCTTCAACTTGCAGTTGGTGAAGATTGGATATCTGAATCTCCTGATCATTGCAGAATTCATTTGTATGGGCCTAAGAGTACCGAATGATCACATAACTTGAGTTATATATATTGCCGATAAACAAAGAGGCGTAGACATGATTATTGACGGAACTCACCAGAGCTGCTCTTGAAAGCTTCAACTCAGTTTCTAGCCCACTGATTGCCTTTTCGTATTCCTCGATCACCGGCTGGACCATCTCTGCAAACCCGGTAGACACCTCGCGCCCTCCCAGCTTAGCTTCTTCAACTTCTCTCCTCAGTCTCGCGATTTCCGTCATCGCCGAATGATATCTATCGCTTATATCTGCGTTCTTCTCCGTCAAATTCGTGATTTGACTGGATAATCGAACAAAAGAAGAATCGGTTGCTAGACCGGATTTCACACCCTCCAATAAACCAGGATTTCCCGAGGCGAACGTGTTTGATTCAGTAGGAAGAGCAATACCAGCTGAAGAGGCAGCAACTTTCAAAGCAGCATGCTCCTTCCGAAGCTTCGTAAGAGCAGCTTGAAGGTGTTCGAGGTCGTCCCAACCTACTTCTTGTTCATTAATTCTAGCTAGGTTTTTGATGTTTCGAGCTCTATTAGCGTATTTGATTGTGCTGAGCGTTTCCGTCAAGTTGTATTCTCTGAACGAGAAAGATTGAGAAAAACGTTCCACGTCTTCAGCTTAATATTCTAGATGAGAGAACCCGCGCTGTACATCACTAACGTTGGAGAGACACAGGCGATCATAAGCGTATGAGCGTTTCCACCCAAAGAATCTTGGAGCAATCGGGTGAGCTTCGAGTCACGGTAGGGAATATGCGCTTCGATTTGAATTTTCAGTACAAATCTATGGGTCAACAATGTGAAATTCAAAAAAGGGATGGACTGATTGATACAAAGTAGAAGTCTCACTAGCTCCTCTGGATTTGGTCTTTGAAGGATCCCCCAAGGTCGAGATGACATTTCCGAGCGCCAACAACCCGGAGTTGATAGAGATTCCTTCCTTCATTCGCTCTCCTTGCGCCGCCGTTCGTTTCAACTATCGTACAGAGCATGATATGGAGATCGACTTAGTCGAATTTAAAATTGACAGTAGGCAATCGGACTTACTCTTTCGCTTCCGGCCAAGTCTTTTAACCACAGTATGAAAATATAATCAGATCAGCCGGATGAACTTAAACAGGATACAAATGGATAAGATGAGGAAAAGCTATGGACATGAAGTCAAAAACTCACCAACAAAGTGAAATTTACTGGTCACAGTAATCCATTCTCCATTGTCTTTCTCTTTTCCATTGAACCCGACATTTATATCTTCATCTTCATCTCTTAAAATGCTGATCATTCCTGACGATCTTCTTGCGTGTTTCGGCCCAGATAGTGCCGGACTAGACACCCTGGACACGGCTCCATTGATGGATGGTCCCAAGGGTTTTAGACCCGACCCCTTGGGCAGTGGCAAACTAGAAGGAGTTGATGGTCTGGATGACGGTGTAGGAGACATTGTTCTAGAATTCATCATTGTACCTGGTCGAGGCAACATCCGATTCGGCGTCGACGGAAGGCTCAATCCAAAACCGTTCACTCCGCTCAAGGAGGCGTTTATGTTGGAGTGAGACCCGTTTGATGATGATAAAGGTGGTGGAGATGACGTTTGAATTCCAGCGCGCTTTCGTTGGGTAAGAGTGAGAGAAAAAATAGCATGACTACGAGAACTTGTAGCATTCATATCAGTTTCGTTTGTGCGTCTTAGAAGAGAACCCTGTCGTAAATTAGCCATTACGTCCTCCTTTGATGACACTCGGACCTCTTTGAGACCGGACCAAATGATCTGCCCCTTATCCTCACGGATACTAACGGGTGGTCTACTAGACGGGTCTGTATCGGCAAGTAGGTCCAGCAAATCCTATTTCGAAAATACGAAGATGACGAAAACAGAATAGCCAAGTAAGTTGAAGAACAATGGTGTTAAGCCAAGACAATTTGAATATGCATGACTTACTTCATTATACAGTTCTATAAATGAGCAAACAGCTTCATACTTGAAGTTCTGTTTCCCCCCTGCCAGTCTCTCTAGCTCAGCGCATCGGCTGAATATATCGGCTACAGCGCGAGGAACTAATCCGGTCTCGGGCGTGATGTCGAAAGAAGTTGCGTGAGCAATATCGATAGCTGTTCCCATCGAATATGATTTACCAGATGATGTTTGACCATATCTAGATGAATTTATGCAGGACCAAGGGACTGTATCAGCATATATTTATATCTCGACCGACAAACTGTATTTGTACGTACGCTAGGATGGTCACGTTGAATCCCTGCAAGAACTTTCCGACCAGCCCCTCTGCTGCAGCCTGATAGAGGTCTTTCTGACCTTCGTCCGGTCCTAAAACTCTGTCATAGTGATATTGTAAGTTTTGGTTTCGTTTGGACCCTGGGGTGGAACTCGGGACAGCCCCAGCGGCGCCTGCCGGATCGACTGTGATCGACGTAGGTGATGTTGGAAATATAGAGATTCTTTGAAAACGAGGCGGAATGCTAGAGAGATCATGAGAAGTAGTAGGTCTGATTCTGAGCACTAAGTTTTATTGATGAAACAATAAAAAAAGAGAAAACAAGGTGTACAAAGGGAAGGTCAGCACACCTTCCGTTCTAGACACACACTAGTTAGGAGTTGGATTCTTCTGCGACTCATTGCCTTCGATGCGCACACAGCACGACGACTCACGCCCTCCCGGATATACACTTATCTTGTCTTCGTTGATCTTAATTATCCCCGGACATATGTTTCCTTTCTCTCATTCTGTCAACACCCATCTTGACATCATTGCCCTTCCTGTTGCTGTCTACCTCTGTGACACATCTAAGTGTGGTAGCCTGATTCCTTCTATAAATAAGATTTCAGACCACGTCACCATCAACCGGATGTACTCACCTACTTGAACGTTGCCTTCATTTGAGCTCCCATTGCTCGATGAACCTTCTCCAGTTGGTTCTGTGGAGCCGGTAGAAGGACCTAATACGCCAGCTAGCGAGCCAATCGAGCCTGACTGAGATCGTCTATGGGAGTTGAACATCAGAAAGACCTGTATTGGAAAACGTCAAGAAGAATATGCGATTGGGAAGCTGTGCTTTGATGGATAAGGGAACAAAACAAAGAACGTAAAGAAGGGTCGAAAGAAGGGTATATGCGGAGGTGAAGTTGACCAAAGTAGAAGAAGGTCGTGTTGATTGTGCCCTGAGTCCCTTTGTCAGGTTGGGGTTAGGGTAGGGAAATGAAAGGGCCGTGCGCGGCTTAGTTGTTGATCATGAAACCTCTTGTACCACCGACGACCATCCGTTCAAGGGCTGGGTGGACGACTTTGGGAGACAAAGATGTTCTGAGGTTCTCTTCTAGATTGATCAAAAACCCGACAGCAGGACGAGGTGGGAAGGGTGTTGCAGGTAGAGGAACAGATGGAACAAGTGTGACAGATAAAGTGTGTCTGATATCCGGAGACGCGTCTTTTGTGGCTGACAGTCACCACGTGCATCTTGTCATCAATGTCTTCTTTCAGCTGTTCAACATCAAGTGTATGCGCACAATCTAAGTCATCTAAACGCCATCATCCATCCTTGAACAAATGGGTACATTGTGAAACACATCTCCAGATTGTTGGCTCGATTGAAACTGTCGCTAGGTAAGGTGATCCTATTCGGCCTGTGCCTCACCTATCGGCATTAACTCTGGGGAGTGACGCAAAAGAGCTATCTATGGAAGACAAAGTATGATTAAGCGATAAAACGCTTAGATCGCGATGCTGGCGTGTGTGTGTGTGTGTGTGTGTGTGTGTGTAATGAACAAACAACAAGTAAACGACGTATGCTCAGATCAAATTCAGCTCCTCGTTGAGGATTTCTAAGAAACGAGTCGAATCCGGAGAAGGAAAGGAGACAAGTTCAGACGTGGCCCTCGACAGGCTCGATATAACACTGGACAATGACCTGTTTGTGAAGATATCAAAGAAGGTCTCTTAAGAAGATGTCATTTGAAGACGCACATCAACAGGAAAGGAAACCAGTCAACATACTCGGGTGTTGCTACAAGTAGATAATTGTTAGATTCCAAAGTCTTGGCGAGCTCGGCTTGGTGATTGTCCATTAACGATAGATTGACTACAACAATCAGGACCTTGTTCCGCCGAAGAGAAGTTAGAATCGATCCAGCTCCTACATAGATTGGTTGTAGAGAGAACGAAACGATGGATTGAAACAACACATTTTGAGTCAGCTCACTTCAAATAAAACAGAGGTAAGAACGGGATTCGAAGTGTACCTGCATGTGATATGACCAAATTAGCTTGTTCCACAATGTTTTCGACTTGATCTTTGAACTTCCAAAGATTCACCTCAATCGTCTGTTTGCCGACTGTATGACTAAATTGCGTCTTTGCTGCCCACGTGGGAGGAAGATCAGAGTTGCCGTATTGAACGATGAGTTGCCGGAACCCTTGTTTTATCAGAGCGGCCAATGAGTCTGTCGAAAGGACATGATTGATGAGAGGCGTGAATGAGGTTGATCCAACAGTTACAAAACAAGTTTGTGTTTTATCGAGATCCATAGTCAAGGATGATGTTTGGATCTATGGATACTGGAAGTGAGATGAGAGATAATGTGGTGATATGATATTATCAAAATGATTGGGAGTGATCCCGATGTTCATGGACGTCTTTTATCGACAAACCGTTGATCTTACTTCTAACAACTTCATTTCTTTTACAAAACAAATTTCTCTTGTTGAGTCTTCGTTCTTCACTCGATAAGTCTACGACTGCTATCATATCCAAATAAGTTTTATCATTGTCAAACCTCCCTGTAGGAACGTGCTCGAAATATCTGGCCCAGTATGACCATACTTTCGGAGCTTCCTGGCAAAGAGATCGTCGAGATCATGGCCAGCCCGGCCAAGGACGATTTGAAGGTTCAGCAAACCCGGGAAACTGTTCTTCGGGTTTATCTAGATGGAGGAACCTATACGGTACATCATCTGATAGCATCAACTCAGACAACCTCACCGATGGATGAAACTCCCTGGATGGAGAAGGATGGAGAGTTGATCGCTGCTGAGCAGTGTCTGTTAGCCTGGGGAAGGAGGGATTCCATAGTATGTCTTTTACGGACCAGTTTCTCATCTGAATCATCATCTTTGTTCTGTCACAAACCGCATATTCTGAAGCTAACGATCTCAATTTCAAACACTTTGTTGGAATGATGTAGAGCCTGTTCAATTTACTACACCCTGCTTTCATCGATGCGTCTACCCGATTCCGAACAACCATTTTTATCTCGACCTTTTTGATGGCTCAATCCATGACGGCGCAATCATTGTTACAAACACCATTATTAGACGCCCTTCTAGTTTCAGCTCAGATCGATACCAGTACAACGTTGTTCTACGTCGAACTGGCTATCTTCCTTACTATTCTCAGTGGAGCCCCATTAGTTCTAATCGACAGGTCAGTACATCTATAACACAGTAACTTTGTATATCTTGACGGCTTATCGAGTGTTGTGCTATTGTGTGAATAAATTTACAAAGGAACTTGGATATATATGCCATTCTCCTTCGAGCAATCGGACTGGATGATTCTGAACACTTGCCAGCCTCTGACGAGATCAAGCAATCGAGACCTTCATCCCCCACTCATGATGACTCCTCGTCCGTGTTGCTGTCCACTCTTTCACCTTCTACTCCATCTGATACATCAGGTGCATCTCGACTTCCGTCAAGAAGATCGACGACAGATGTGGTCGAACTTTCTGATTGGCAAAAACTCGGTATGCTCATTCATCTTTTTTTTTCTTTTTCGCTTATTGGCAAACTTTGAACCTGACTGAATTCGACTTTTCGGCGATCATTGTAATGATCTTCAGACAAAGCTTTCGGTCTTCCCTTACCCCCCGCATCCATTCAGCCCATTTCTTTGCTTTCTTATCTCTATTGTCTGCTTCCATGTAGTACATTAGATTTCATGCGCGATCCAGCGAGCTTTTTCCGAGCGCATGGGATGAAACAGAGTCGAGATGGCAAAGAGTGGGACGTGGTCTACGATAAGAGAGAGTTTGCATCTCGATGTGTAGTAAGTTTTTCCTTGTTTGCGGCCTCGTTGGAGAACGATACCATCTCATTTTAGCTAAATCGATTTTTGTTTTCTATTGTTTTCGCATGATCTGTGCAGCCACTTGCTCGACAGATTGTGCTTCATCCTGATATGCTCTCGACCGACGCCTCCACTGAGTTTTCTGAAGCAAACAAAAAACGGATAGGCAAACTTCAGCCTTCAGAAATCGTTGCCTCGGTTACTCTGATTCGAGCTCCGCCACTTCCCAAACCTCGATCGGTCGTATCTGCGCCGACTCTGATGGACCCTACGCCTTCTGAAGCACCCTCCGAGTCTACACCTTCTGGCGAGTTTATTGCTTCTATAGGGGAAGCTCGATCTGATCCCCACGTGGAACCAAACAGAGATTATGTGGGGAGTGTGGTGCCGGATTCATACAAACAGATGGTCAAAACCGGGACGGAGTTACGAATCCAGCGAGGCGATGAAGGACAGATGAAACGGATGGGGGTCTCGAAAGGAGTTTCAGAGTTGGCGTTTTTGAAAAGGAGCGTTTTACTGTTAAGAAACGAGTTGTCGTTAGAAGTCTATCTCAAGAACATGATTACTGCTCGTGCGTATAAACTTTAATCATTTCTTTGAGCGGACATTTTCACATTGCTAATATGCTATTGTGTCATGCTTTTACAGACAACCAACAGCTTCATAGGGACAGTGTATTTCGAGCAGGTCAAGAATCTGAAATGCAGTCTCTCGTTAGTGCCTCGATGAATTTTCTTCTCTGTATAGTTCATTAACTCTTTCTTCTAATCTCTTGGATGGGCAGCATAACACATATAAATCTCTACAAAACCGAATATCTAGTCTTCAACGCGAGCGAGATGAGCTCAAACTGACGATCGCCACGACTCAGGCTAATCAGAAAGCAAAGAATGATCGGTTCAACTCGAACGTCACCAAAGCCCGAACCAAGATAGATGAGCTAGAAAAGGTCATCTCACCTCTGAGAAATGAACTTCAGCAAGTTCGTGAAGAGAGGAATCGACTGAAACGAGATTTGGCGGATGAGAAAAACAGGTAATGCCCATCGTCATGTGAAATCGCTCTTCTATGTGACTCTTTTCTGATACCAATCAACACTGCTTCGAAATTTTCGCCAGATGTTTTGAAATCAACAACAAGCTGATAGAAGCTGAGCCGAAGATCAGAGTGAGTGTATCCGTTGTGTTCAGTGTTTGAATTGAATCTAATCAAACGAACGTTTGTGTGGTTGGCCTAGACTATCACAGGTTATGAGGCCCAGATCGAGAAGCTCACGACTCTTGAGAAAAACTCGTTCGTTCTCAGGCTCATCACAAGTCTGCTTCAGTGCGTGATATGAGTGTTGAATTGACCAAAACTTCATTGTTTTCAATGTATTTGTAGGCAAGCGGTTTATAAACAGCGAGAACTTCAAAACGTAGTCATTGAATCGATGAAACAAGAGGTCCTTCAGGTTCGTCCTGCTAAACCACTGATGACGTTTTGTTTGTTGAATTTCGTCTCATTCGTTTGTGGATTTTGTGAACTGTGTATAATTATTGTAGCGTGACGATCTGATTCGAGTGAGCGAGAAGGAGATCAACCGACTTCGTGCCGACCTACTTGATCAGGAGCGGTATGTCGTTTTTTGTTTTTGTTTTTCTCTTCTTTTTCTTCTCTTTGCCAATTTTCTCTTGAGGCGAATGCTCACGTTCTATTGACTATATATGTCGCAGATCTTTCTCGGCCGAGATATCCCGTATAAAACAATCCCAGCGTGTTGATACTGCATCGTCGTCACCAAAGTCCGAGCCATACCCGCCATCTGTCGCGCTTGGAGTTCGAGTGGAAACTCTTGAAGTCCAATTACAAGCAAAGGACGAGAAGATCGAAAGCTTGAATGTCATGTTGAGGGAAGCCGAGATTGAAGTTGAAAGGTTGATGGCCCGATTAGGTTACATCGAGTCATCCATCGAGAGCCAGAAGATAGGTGTTATTGAGATTGAGTCGGAAGCAACGACGCCTGTTGGTTGAACAAAATATTCCATTATTGAACGCTATTGATTGAAAAAACTCCGGTGTCCATGTTATTTTACTTTTCACTCTATCCTTACCAATGATCTAGATCGTTCTAATGCATATGACGAATACCCATCCGCCACGAGGAAGAACGATCTGATTCATCTTAACAAGTATATAACCGTGTACTTTATCGAAACATCATCACATTTACGAGAGTTCTATTCAATCATGGAAATCCTTTGGATTCGTTTTCTTTCTTTACTCTCCATTATCACATATGTATGCGTTCTTTACTCGCGCTCTACTTCTCAAACCTTAACCAACAGCCCAGCTTTACCTCCAACAGCCTTTCCTAACCGTTCTCCAACAGCTCTTCCAACGCCTTCTTCTAAACCTTCTTCGACAAAGATTGCTTCACAACCAGCAGCTTCCAGTTCGAGAAGACCTGCAAAGAGTCTTTGTGCAGCGATATCAGGTTGGGACCGAGGACCGAGAGAATATGGTTGAACATCGAAGGGGATGGCATGAACGGGGTTCGTCAAAAGAGAGTTGAAGGGCGAGGGTTCATAATGCATGAGTCCAATTTTGGGAGTTGAAGGAAGCGACGATAAGGGTATATCGTGTGATGACAACGGTGATGAGGTCGATGGTGCCAGCGTTAGAGGTGTCGGATGTATAGACGGAGATGGATCGCTTTGGCTAAGAGAAGAAGCGAGAGACGTTGAGGGCGTCTTTTGCTTTAAACCCAGCAACGACAAAATAGCTTCTTTAGGACTGGGTAATAACTCTTGCTCTGACGACTCGGCGCAAGGAGTCAATATGTAAACTGGAATACCCGGTGTGTAGTGCTTGTATTTCATTCCTGGTGTCCTAGGGGCTGCCTCTTGGCTAGGGTCGTGAAAATCTTTTTTCCATACCAAGACTTTGGGCTTTGAACGATCTATAGGTAGTTGATCACTCCCGTTGAACAGAGTGTTGACCGAGTTCTCTAATGATTCGACCGTAACACCTCCCGGTCGAAGAACTCTCCAGTCAGATCCTGTGGGGGTTTCCTCTGATCCCTCTCCACAGTCCAATACGGTGCTTTCCAACCCGATTTCACAGCTTCCTCCATCAAGGATCAAACCAACTCTGCCCTCTAGGTCTTTGAAAACGTGGTCCGCTCTAGTCGGACTCGGCCGACCTGACGAGTTAGCCGACGGAGCAGCGAGAGGAACACCTGCATAGTGGATAAGCGCTCGGGCGACAGGATGGGAAGGCATACGGATAGCTACGGTTGAGAGAGAGGCCGTAGTAATCGACGGAAGGAGGGAGGACGATGGGAACAGAAGGGTGAGCGCGCCAGGCCAGTGAGTGGTCGTCAGGTGAGAGTACGTCTTAGAGAGTGGTACCCGAGAGGCAGGAAGAAGGGAGTGTAGCATATCGAGTGAGGATACATGAACGATCAAAGGATTGTCTGAAGGTCTGCCTGTACATCATCGAATTTTGTACACATCGGTCCAAGGAAACGTATCCGGGCAATTAGCTCAAATCTTCACACGACCAAAAAGATTAGATAGCCCAAAAAGAAAGAAAAAAGAAAAAAGTACAAAAATGTACCAATGGATCATCACATAGACGAACCTTTGGCCTGATAAATTTTCTTGACGGCGTTCCCATCCAACGCGTTTGCACCAAGCCCATAGACGGTTTCGGTAGGAAAAGCGACGAGCTCTCCTTTCCGGAGAAGAGCGGCGGCCTGCTTGATAGCTGTTTCAGTGGCTGGATCAGTGATCACCGGTGACTGATCTGCTTCGAGAAGAGAACTGGGAAAGGAAATTGAAGAAGGAAGTGCTTTGAGCAGAAGGGTCTCCACTTTGGAGATACCTTTCGACATGGTCAACTATTCTACTGAAAGAGTAAACTCTAGGATTGTCGTCGTTGTTGCTGGCTGGCTGGCTTGATGATAACGGATGATGTAGAAGAATTTTGAAGGTTTTCTTAAGTAGGCGAAAGCAATAGAAACTTTCTAATCAATTTTGTGGTCGCCTATTACAAATATCTCTAGTCTTTGAGACGTCTCCTTAAGGCTGATCATCAATCAACTATCATTCAAGTACCTACTTGATTCGGCCCCATACTCCCGGATCCCTCCTAACCATCTCTCTTTCACCATCTCGCCTGCTCTTTCATCTAGTCACTCAGTTTTCTTGTTCATCATGACCAGTACTTCTACAGGCGGTCTCAGCACTGGTCCCACTAAACCTTTTAACCCGTTTCACAATGGTCTCGACTCATACCGATCAGGTGACTATCAGATCAAGGGTACTAGACAAATACGAGTCGCCGGGTTCATCGCCGGTTTCTTCGCCATCCGATCAATTCAACTCGGCTTTCTGAGACGGCCTGCAATCCCTTGGGGCTGTATGTCCTATGATTTGCTTCAATAAAATGCAAAGACATCAGCATGATATCAACTCTTTGAATACTTTTCACTAACCTTTCATGTGTTTTGTAATCGTTCTGATTGTTTCGGGTTCGATTGAAATTGGACCTGGATACGTGTTCTCGCTCATCAGTCCCATTCAAGTCTTGGTTGGGTCATCTCACAGCCGTAACTCTCGGAGCATACACTGGTAACGTCTACCATGATCTTTGTTTGCAAGTGTACGTTTTCGACCATTCCTGTTTCTTGCCATCTGAATATCCATCAATCAAGGAACGATGATGCTTAATCGCCTTCTCGACTCTAATCCATGTACCCTGTTCTGATATTCTTTGTTCAAATTTCTTGTCTCTTCTTTTCATTATTCTCTTGACCTTATCACAAATTCAAAAATTTGTAAAGCTCCCAAAAACTTGAGCTACAAAGAGAAGTCCTTCGTCGCTCGCGAGCAAAGGATATTGCTCAACTACAGGCCGAAGCTGCTGAGAGTGTCATCAACCGTCAATAGATCACTGTAGGGATCGTTTGAATCGGGCCAACGTCAGGGGATTGTATTGAACCATCTGAATTCTGCACCCAAATAAGAGGAGGGTTGACTACGTTTTTTTTTCTTACTTCCCTGATGAATTACCTTGTGTTCTAGTTGTTTGTTCTTTATTCTGTGTATGTGTGCTCTTTTCCTGTTGTATGACAAGATTTATTATACTCGATCTCTTCCTCGTTTCACCCTCGTGTGTTCGTCTTTGTGTTGTCAAGAACATTCTTTGCGCATGGTATAACTTGATGTAAGGGAAAGAGACAGAAAAGAAAGAAATTACATGTATAACTCAGTCCACACTTTTTTATCCCTTCTTCCAATTCTTCGCCGTCCTCGTCTCCACATCCAACTCTTCTCATCACCTCCTGCTTTTACTTTTTTCGCTTCTGATCATTTCCTTTTCTCTTTCTTTTTCTTCTCGTCATTCTCTACTTTCCTCCCCTCATGCGGCCATATGAAATTCTCAATGCCTCAAGAGCTTGTGGACAATCCGATTTAATACGTGATTCCCTTCGACTGAAGGTAAGCTCCTAAAGTCCTGACGACCTCAACCTGTTGCTCGACAGACATGCTAGCCACAGTTTGCAAGATCGAGGCCGGGGTGGCGGTGTTGACCTTTATTTGTTTGTTTTTCGAAAGGCCAAGAATCAAAAATCAGGACCACTGACAATCACAACGGGCATCGCGAAAGAAAAGCGAAGAAGAGAGCGAGAGAAGAAAACTTACTCGGATGAGCGACGAATAGTACACATACGAAAACATGCCCATCAAGAATTGGCAATCCATTCTATCGGTCATACCGCCGTGACCTGGGATGGAATGACCAAAGTCCTTGATGTTGAAAGCCCGCTTAAAACCAGAAGCAAAGAATCCTCCGAAAGGAGCAAAAAGAGAAGCAAAGCAGGCCATGACGACAGCATGGATCTGGAAGGGAACATAAGAGATTGCAGGGAACGAAAATCCGAGCTTTCAAGTTGGATGAAAAAGGAAGTGAAAAGGATCGAGACGTTAGCCGCTCTGCAGTCAAACATGGATAAGAATGACGATCAGATGGATAGCAAGAGAATGCATACATGATTTCGAAGCCAGTCATTGAGCTCGATAGGTAGGGTTGCCTTCCTCCATAAGAATACCGGGTTGGGATCACATGTCATTCCAGAAAATGCGGAACTTCCAAGATCTTTAGCCGGGCAGATCATGTAGTCGAATCTCATCAAGAAAGTAGACCACTTTGAACAAAAAAAAAAAGAAATACACCCCAAACGGTTCTTTTTCAGCTTTGATTGTTTCCAGAATAGTTGATCATGTAGAAAGGGAAAGGACGCACAAAGATAGCAAAAATAACGGTGCACACGAACGCGCCCACAAAGCCCTCGACCGTCTTTTTAGGGCTAAGCTTGATGAGGGGTGTTCTTCCAAAGGTCATACCTAAAAACGAGGTTGACGAGACATTGAAAATCGAGAATACGTTCGTTCTTGATCAGCTTTTGATTTAAACAAGGAGAAAAGTTGAACATGATTCTTACCGCAGATGTAGGCCCAGATGTCGTTGCAGATGACCAGAGTTGCGGGAAGGAAAAACCAAATCATGCCTTCTACGATGTTGTTTACGATAAAGTGGCTCGAAACGACGATGACAAGGAGGGACATGTGAACCCAGCAGAATAATGCAAACTGTTGGTTCAAATAGGGCTTCTGTAAATTGGCGACAAAACCAACAAAACCTATAGGTCGTTTTCACATCGGAAAAACAACAGAGCGTTAAAAAGATCACCCATATTTTCAATAAATTTAAACAAGACATACCGATGACATAGAGCATATAGCTGACGAATCGATGGTTTCGCGCAAACACAGCAAACAAACTATCGACGAAGACGATGTGCTTGAAGTAGTAGATGATAGATTCTCCATAGAAATAGTAGTTGGCGACGGCGAAGAAGTACCTGTCGAATGACCAGCGCGATTGGATAGATGAATGAGTAAAAGACAGAAACATTTGATCGAGAAAGACAGAAAACACCACTTACCAGTTGAGGGTCTTGGACCATTTATCACCTCCTTCTTGACCGGGTTTCTTGGAACCACCTGTTTGCATGAAGAGTTTATGAATGAACATGGTTATTTGTCTGTTTTAATAGGACAGGGAGAAAACAGTATGACGTACTGTCCGACAAGCCAAAGAGAGCGGTGACCTCTTTGTAGACCAAGGTGCTACAGATCTCAACGAGGACGATCATGTAAGGATGTCCCATAAACAGGAATCCTTTTTTTTTTTTTAATTTAAATCAAAGGAACCAGTTAATTAAAAGCACGACTGACACCATCGATCTATATACCGAATAGATAAATGAAAGTCAAAACATACCAAAAAATCCAGCGATCATGGCTAGCGTACTACCCGTTCTGACTCCGGCATCTCTAATCTTCTTCTTCCTGGCCTTTTCAGATTCAATTCGCTTTTCTGCATCCTCAGCCGACTCGCCCTGACCGACGACACTCGACTCAAACCGAACACTCTTCTTCTCCTTGACCTCGGATGAGACAAAATCCGAGGGCTGGTGCCGCTTCTGAGGGGTCGTTGGACCGGCCGGCTTCAATGTCGGCAACGAAGCAGGGAGATTAGTTGGGTGGAAACCTTTGGCAGCCGACTTGGACGCAGCATCTGTGGCCTCCTCTTTCGATAGAGATGGTTTGATGGATGACGGCAGCCTATTTTGAACCTCAGCCTTGACTTTTTCCTTGACGCTCGCACCTTTGTGCACTACGGCTGGCTCGTGGAGGATCTCACCAAGAGATAACGTCGAGGGAGATTCCTTGGAAGGGTTTCCTTTCCCTCCTGCAGAAGGACCTGACCCATCGTTCTGAACGCCCATTTCTTGGAGAGCTTCCACTTCCGGAGTAGAAGCAGCAAGTGCTGGTACAGGAGCATCCAAATGGTTGTTCTTGGGGATGTTGATCGAAGAAGGCTTCGGAGATGGCTCCTCAGGCTGAACAGGAGGAGTAGAAAGGGTAGAAGAAGAAACCGAAGAGGACGATTGCTTAAGATTTTGGCGAGAGAGTCGCTTTCGAGCAGACTTTGAAAGTGGAACCGAGCTGTATGTTGATTTTGGGCAGCGAACAGAGTGATATTCATCAAGGGAGGAACATGAGTTTGTGCGTCAGATCGTATCAGATGAATATTCCTGATGTTGCAGCAGCACAAATAATTTTTTGTTCTCAAAAGAACAGAAACTCTACAGAGCAGATCAAATGGGAAAGAGAGCTAGAAGTGATAAAAAGTACGAAATAGAAAAGAAACTTACAGAACTTCAGTTGCTTGGGGGACCACAACCTTGACGTTGTCGTCTTCGTCCTCATCATCTTCATCCGAGTCGTAACCCTCTATCTTGAGGGCATCATACATGCTCCCATGGGATACACTAGACCTTCCAATAGAAGGCTTTTGATTTTGGCTGTTTGTCCGTTTGGAAGTGGCAGCCATCTTTAAAGATTTCAAGATCGAGACGATGGATGTTTGAAGGGAACGAAAAAGAAGAAACTCCAAAATGTCCACGTAGGAGAGTGAGAAAAGAGGAGAGTTGTATTTGTCAAGAAAAAAAAGGAACAATACAAAAATTGAAAAAGAACATTAGAGAAAATCTACACAATAACTATGGATAATTTCTTAATCATGATCACTATGTCATCGTCCAAAGTAACCTTCAAAGAGAATCGAGAATGCACTTGAAACCTTTAACGATCGTGTGTTTATCACTGTTGAGCTTTTGATGTCCTAGTGCATGTTTGTACCCGATTTCAATACAGTGTTCGTACTCGTTTTTGTTCTGTTTTGTTTCGTTCTTTACCGAGTGTCTTGATACTGAATATCCTAATGGATGTACGTTTGATCGACATTAGTAGCACGTAAGGGGGGTCCAGAAGTCATCAATCAGTTCAAGTCATGGCTTTTCGTCATCTTCACACGGCTTTATCTTTTTATTGCTAGTTTCATCAAATGACTTCACTGTAAGTTGGATTTATTAGGTGGGCAGTACAATTACACGTACTGAGGACGATGACGCTCCTATCATGCTTGGAAGGTTTCTGGATAGCCACATAGGAATCGGCACATTGGGACAATCAACTTAAGGTTCATTCATCAAAGAACATTCGGCAACTTCCGATTAAAAATTCTTCTACAGCATCAAGTCAAGACACACATGTTGATCTCTTCTCGACAATCATTATCACCGAGATGTCCGAAAACCCTTACACCCGTTTGCCGTCTTCAAACAAGGAATCTGAAGAAACTCCACCCTCCTACCCTCATCAAGCGTCAGAGCGTCATCCAAATGGTCTCTCATCATCAGGTTCAGTCAACCTTCAGGATATACCCATCTCAGATGAACCACCCAGCAATTCTGCGACTGAAGAAGCAACAAGTGAGAGGGTTCCGGAGAGCACCGTTGTACCTTTCAAAATCTGTCTCGGAGACGTTCCTACCCGTCATCTAAGAGTATTGTTTGCCCGAGGATTGAGCAGAGAGGTTTGTCATTTGCTCACAGCTTGCTCTCCAAATCTATTTTTGATCAGGAAGCAATTTCTGAACTGATTTTGTTTTCTTGATCCAAATTCTTAAAGGAATATATAGAACAACTCTGCCTTCTTTATCCTGAGATTTTTGACCAGGTACCTTCAGACCGAATCACCTTCAGTGTTAAGATTAATCTTAACTACACTTTAGTTTCGAACTCTAGTTGGGACGATGTGATGGTCAAAAGGAAGCCAGGCCAGGTCTTGGTAAAAATTAAGTTGAGAGGACTCGAGGCGTGGATTTGTGAGTTATGGCCACTTGCTAGTTTCTATGGCTTCATCATTGATATAGTTCTAAATAGACCATGACATCGCTTTTCTCTGGTGATTCTTAGACAAAGCCAAATGGGCATCAATCGTCGCGTTTCCCTTCGTAGTCGTTATGCTGCTTGTCATGGAACATTGGATCATAGCTCTCGAACTCATTTTCTTGTTCATATTCCTGATGCTAAAGCAATATTTTGAAATGTAGAGGGTATAAACGTTATGCTTGGATTTTCTGTTGTCTTCCCTTGCTGGTGAGAACATTGTCAAAAGATTCTTTAGATAGTCTCCTTCCTTGTTGACCTAGCCCTTCCATTTATTTGATGTTGTTCTGTTTGAACGTGATTCTTATGACATGAAGCTAGAGAGAGCGCGCATGCGTCCTGTCCTCTACTCTTTCATCAATCCAACGCCCCTTCTATACTAACTTCACTTCACGACCCTATATGTCTATCCATGTTCGCTACTTGACAAAGGAACCTCTATCTTGATCAGCCGTGCGCTTTAGACATCTACCGCTTCAGCACTCGTGGCATTGCATGAGATGCCGCTTCAACTATTCGGCTGAAGTCTGGCTGACGTCAGCAACACGTGGTGTCTCACTATAAATACATAGGGTTCATTCCAATAAAGTTGTCGATAAAACACAGTCTTGACCAATTTCATTCCTCATCGCTGGATCCCATGTTTTCTCTCAATGGCCGTCACTATGCCGGAAGAAGCACATGCACGACTACAAACGGTTGGTGTATCAGATGAAAACTCCTCATCCCCAAACCTAAAAGAGCCTTGTCATGAAAATACATCTTTTCCGAGGGACGACCTCTTTATTTGCACATTCTGGCATCCAGTTGGGCATCCGAGGTCATCGATGGTGATACTTCGTCGAGGAATGAGCAAAAAGGTTCGCTTGGAAATTATCTCGTCTTTTCCTGTGTGCAGTAGTATGCCTTACAAGAACGGTCTGATGACAAGGTTTTCGTTGGTCGAATTCCAATTGGTTTTTCCTCTGCGCATAACCGATAGGCAATGGTCGCTCAGTTGCGCCCCATGTTCCCTGGAGCGTTCAGAGGGATATCTATAGATAGGGTGAACTTCAGAATCAAGATCGATGACCAGTGGGCTTTAGTATCAGATTCAACCTGGGACGATGTGATGATCCAAGGGAGGCCTGATACAGCCGAGATAGCAATTACCTTGTCGGGACTGATAACGGATTTGGGTGAGTCGACCTCTGTATATATACCATCTCTCCTAATCTACAAGTTTAATCATCCTAACACAATATGCTTGGTCTGCATCGCTCATCGTTCTTTTCTCTATGAATGTAGAAAACCTTCGTGAATATTTTACCTGGAATAGGGGTCTTTTACCTCTTCTATTCTTCATAGGTTTTTATAAGTTAACTATTGGGATTGTTCTCCGCGACTGTATCTCTGGGTTATTGTTGAAACAATGGAGGGACAGTGACTGTTCAAGCTTCTCTTATATTTGAGTATAGATGCTTTTGATGAGATAGCTTGTCAAAGTGTCTTGAATTTTCTGCCAGTAGTCAGGTTGAAATCTTGACTTAAAACTCAATCTCACCTAAAAATGAGAGCTCATCAACTTGAGCTTTTTGAATGCCTTCCGGCTCACTTCAACTCCAGACTTCTAACATTGATATCAACACTAAAATATAAGATAGAACGAATTCACGGCACAGATTGGGATCATCAAGTGAATCAACGGTATCAGCATGCGGCATTACTTGCCAGGTTGAAAGGCCTGAGTGGACGTCATGTGTTAGGGTTAAACGGGTTAGTCACCCTATTCGACACCTAAATCCACATTTTCTTTAACGAATCGCTTGCTGTTCCATGTGTTGGTTCGACCATGTCTACAGATCCCATCTTTCATCTTCGGTACATCCGAGATGCGCTATCTAAACCTATAGAATCCAAGCATCAACTGCTGTGTTTTCTCTCTCAACCGCTCCATTTGCTTGATCTTCTTCCTCCGGTTGATCGTCACCTCGTCCACCTCGAACCCAAGTTCTTATGGCCTGGTCCTAGATCGTCAGACGCTCAAGAGATCTTACTCTCCAGGTTTGCCCTCGGACTTCAGCGCATTCTGCTAGAAACTGTGCTCGAAGTCTGGTGGGACGTCTTACAAGACGGAGAAGAACCTGAAGATCATTTCGGACAAGCTCTCATCTGGGCTTGGTTCTCTCCGTCTCCGATTGAAGGGGAAAATGATTTTCGAACTGGTCTCGCTCTCTATGGGCTTCAGGCATTAGGGACATGTCTCAGCTCGACATCAACTACTTCTTCATCGGCAGAAGCATCCGAGTTGTCTTCTTCACCGAATTTCAAGCCTGTTATCTCTCTCTCTCTGATTCTAAGTCTCCTTCAATCACTGTCGACGTCCTATCCACTCTCCACCATCTTTACTGCCCTCTTCCCGCCTATCTCTCATTCAGATGCCAGTTCGAACGCGAAAAGCTTAGTTCAATGGGAGAGCTATGTTAAATCACTTTTGAGTATGCCAGCTAAAGTGATGAATGTCACCCAAGGAGGGAGTTTAGTAGATGTTCCAAGAGAGTTAGACTCTAACCGTTGGTTTGGCCGTATCATATTGGATATCGATCGACTCCTTTGGGAGGCAAGCTCGAACGAAACTTTTAATCGTTTGTTCAAACCATTCTGTTTTGGTAGACATATCTTTCGAGGCTGATTCTTTCTCTATACCCACAGCTTCTACACTAGATAATCAACTGTCTCCTATCCTGATAGGTCTGATTCGCCAAGGGTTCCTCGGGTTTACTTCCTCCCTCAATCCATCCCAACCCGCTCAAACACTTTTCTCTCACCTCTTGCCCGTCCTCCTTCCTCGCATGAACACGTCTTCTTCACATCACACAAAATACTGGAAAACTTATCGAAATCTTTTCCAGGCGCTTCCTTTCTCTGACTTTGCTCGTGCAGCCGAGAGTCTTCTACGGCATCTTTTGGTCAGGCTGGATAAGTCGGCCGACAATCTGGATCAGGTTTTGGAAATGGCCAGGTTGGGAAAAGCTAGCGAGGTCATGGAGCTGATCATGGGTAGAGAGGAGAAAGGTATTTGGGAAAAAGTTCTTTTAGGGGTAGAATCTTCGTCGTTGGGGTCAGACCAAGATATCAGGCGGAGGGCGATAGTCGGAATTGGATGGGTTGGCGGAAAGTCAAAAGATTCTAGTGGTTCGTCTTTTCTATGAATGTCCCTTTGTTTCCGATTGACGGAGGACTGATCCGTACAAGCGTTGATCACAGCGCTCGAAAAGTTCATGTTCAAAGTCTTGGAGCTTTGGACAGATGTACAATTCATCAAGTACTCGCTTGTCAAAAAACACATATGTACGTATCCCTGTCCTCTTCGCCCCTTTGATTTTGACTTGAATTTGTTCTGACTTAGATATTAATAATTTCTCATGGGATGCAAACACATCATCTGAGAAGATATTCTCACGATTCTCCTCCTTACCGTCCGGTCGTTTCCCATACATTCATCCCAAATCATTCGTCTCAGTTTCCTTCCCGAATTCCTACAATGCCTCCCTCACTACCTGTCTCATCCAGATCGCACAATTCGTCATCTAGGAATGTTGGCAGCCGAGATCATCAGCCTAAGAAGTACACCTCCTGGAGGGAAAGTCCTGGATTTCGGTATCTGGAAAGGAGACGAAGGTGGGAAAGGGATCTGTAGAGAATTGAGACAGATCGAGATTGATTGGAACCAGTTCGAACGAGCAGATATTATATTGGAAGCTGAGGAGGCGTCGAGTCTGCTAGGGTGGGATGAGCCAGCGCAGTCATCTTCTCCACCTGAACCCTTTATGCAACCTTACCCAAGCACACCTGCGTCAAGACTCCAACCTCAAGGCCAACCTCAACCTAATCGTAAATCAAGATCAAAAAAGAAGAAAAAGTCAACCAAGGTGTCTACTTCTAAGATCACTGTCCTCTCTGATTCAGACGATTCTCTCACCGGCTACGCCTCATCATCTCATTCCACCTACAGCCGAAATTCATCCCGATCTTCGTCCCCTAACCCCTCTGACCTAGATGAGTATATAGACGATCCAACGTTGTATGCGCCCAAAAAGAAGAAAGTGCCGAAGCCGGTCTATCTGACTCAGTTAGGGGAGCTGTTGGGTAGTAGAGATGATCCTGAGAAGTTGGAGGTCGGACTGAAGTGGGGAGAAAGTTTGGTCAGAAGGAAAAGGGACTTTGGATTGGAGTTAGGTAAGAAATCTATCCTCATTTCTTTGTTTCTGCTCAACAAAGTGACTGAAATTGGAGGTCTCGGCAAAACATTGTACTTTCTGGTTTGCACCAACAGAGGAGAACGCAGAGTACATAGCGGTCACTCTCGCTGGTTTAAATGACAACTTTGAGCTCGAAGATTTTGAAAATAGAAAACAAGGAATCTTGAATGCCTTGGTGTGTTGTTCGCCTCGAAAAGTCGCACCGTAAGTTTCCTTTTCCGCACTCGCCCGTCGCTCTTTATGTTCGTAAACAATTTGATTGAAAATTATCTATTGGCTTTTAACTAGGGCGTTGATCGAACAATACTTTCATAATCAATATTCTCTTCATCAACGATCTGCAATCCTCACCGCGCTTGCCATGGGTGCGCGCGAAGCGGCCTTATTGCCTGTTCTCACCCTTCCATCTGTCACCTCGACAGACTGGCCTAGCAAACGTTTACCGAATGCTTTGCATTCAAAGTATATGTCACCATCTGATCCGATCCGGGCAATTCTTTCGAACAAAAAAGCACGAGAAGGAGGAGCAGTGGAAAGGATTGCTGATGGGTTGAAGGATTTAGCGATCGAGCGAGGTAGAGAAGACGCGGAATCAAACATTGAATCTTTCCAACGGGAAAAAAGGTTGCGGGTGAATCCAAAATCGAATAAGCGACTTGTTCAGGATCCTCTGATAGAAGGCGATAGGGAGAGACCATCCAAAATGGAATCTTCAAATACAGTCTCCTTCACAGCTGTAGCTGCAGAATATTTCATCTTACCAATGATCAACCGATTCTGGACTCATTATCAAGAACAGACAACTCTCTCTCTTCGCTCTTCCTCTTCGTCGTCACCATCCGCAACGGGAACAGGCATGATTCTGTCTCCGTTGTCGCTGTCAAAGTTCCTAGCAACACTGATGGTACTAGTACATGCATCAAGACATTCTACTCTTTTCCTCGCCGTTATTGCTCCAGAAACTCTTCAACTAGCGGTAACCCTTGGCTCTCGACCTCTTTCATCAACTTTCAACAAGAAAGGACAGATGGACGATGAAGAAGCAGATGAGATTAGCGTACTAGTGTCATCGCTAGATTTGGCACTTGTCACCCTAAATGCATCAAGAGACCTCGACGCCGGTCAAACACTCGTGACGTCTCATCATGGATTGATCCTCGCTATTGCTGAATGGGCTGAACTTGTTTTCAAGAGGACGGAGTCTGGTGAAAGGGTCTCTGGGGAAGGTGGCGGCGAAGGTGAAGGTAAGGCGAGAAGGTCGAGCGCGGGACTTTGTGTTCAAGTTGGTGAGATCAGAGAGAGATGGGTTCGGTTAACAGGGGTTTGAAAGAATTTTCCCCTTCTATATATAAAAGAACAACTATCGTATGTATACGATTTAATATCATAACACCTAGCTACGGTGTTCAAATACAACAAGAACAATAACAATACCAATACTAACGATAATGTTAGTAATATAACCACAAATCAAGAAGAATTTCCTGCATCACTCATTTGAGACGCTTTTCTCGTCTGTTCATCCTCCTCTGCCATCTGTCTTCTGCCTTCATCATCCGCCAATCTAGCATAAAGTCGATCTTGAGCCACAGTGTTATCTGGTTCTCCAAACTTCATAGCCGGCAGAAGTTTCTATCATCCACATAAAAGTATCCGTATGTTTAGCGCACATGAATGGATGTGGGTAGACAAGTAGTGAACTGACTTTCTGTAAGCGCATACACCTATCTGCTCGAGAAGCCAATTCATAACATTCGAGCGTGAAATACTGCTTTGTCCAACTCATATGACCTACATATTCAAAGGAAAGAAGAGATGAAGAAGATGACCATGCACATTAGTATTGTGTCTGAAGGTTAGTACATGAATCAATCATAACCATGAATCTGACAACGTACATTCCGTCAATTGAGAATTAATATCTGAGCAGTTCACTTGAGCCTGAGCATCCATATACTGATGGTCAATCTTGATTTGTTCAGGGTCTTTGACAAGAGCCTCTGGTAATGGCTCCGATGGGTTCTTTGCTTTAAATACGCGCTCAAATGCTGTTTCCGGTACTTTCGGGAAATTTGGTCCTGATTTTGCCTGAGACAATGATGATGACGGTGGTGATGGTGGTGGTAGAGCGGCTAGATTAATTAGACAAAGGATTATTAGCAGAACAGATCAAGGATGAGAAAGACCATGGAAAGAGATGAAATACAAACATGGATCGTCAGGATCAGTAACAGGTGGGTCCACAAAACGGTGACCTGTCTTGGGATAGTAGCTCTCTAAATCGTATATGTTTCGTTTTCCCTGAGAGTCCGTCTCAGGCGTGGATCGAGTCTGTAAAGGTTTGTCTGGATCGGTCGGTGAAACGAAAGGAGGAACAGTGAACGGGATGCTGGGAATAACCGGAGGGGAAGCAGTCGACTCAGACGGGTTAGGCCGATCAGAAAAGGAATCCGGTGACTTTGAGGATTTGAACCAAGAGAACCAAGAAGACATTCTCAGAGGATCGATGGAGGGACAGGTGCTTCGAAGATAGATCTCAAAGATGGAAAATAGATGGCCGATGTGATTGTATAAAGATAGTATGAGAGATGGAACATCCACTGATGGATGTGAGTGTAGATCAATCTAGGAAACTAGATTTTTAGAGAAAAAGACTACAAAGTGAGGGGAAAAGACTACAAATCATGATTCAGAAATGTATTAGAGATCTTAATACAAACGATTACACTTTATTTGTAGTCTTGTCCCTAATCATTTTCGTAATCATTTCACCCCCCATAGATAACTTAACACAATTCAAATTTGATTTTTTTTTCTTTCGCTGTTTTTCACCTTTCCCCTTTTTGATCCGTTTCTCTCTCCTCCTCCTTCTCTTCTCGTTCCCCTTTTTTCATTGCTTCTCATCCAACTACAGATATATTGAACGACTATCACTTCTGAACGATAGCATATACCCTTTCTTCCTTGTGTCGACTGTCTTCCTATCTCCTTTCGTCTTAATTTTGCTGTCCATTCCCTTCACCAACTTACTGCTACCAGCTGAATTTCTCCACATGGCCCCCACTGCTATACTCTCTTCTGCCTCGTCCGGCTCAAGGATCGTTCTGTCTTCTAATTCGCATAGGGACGAAAAGTCTGATCTACTCAAAAATCTTCAAGATGTTTATTGGAGTGATGACGAGGTGAGTCCTTTTGTGTTGCTTGTTTTGTTTCATCGATCTTTTTTGTTCTTGCTTGTCCGGCAGAACTGGTCGGTGTTCCTCTTGGGAAAATATCACAAAAAGATGATCTCTATATATCTACGCTCTATGCCGACAATGAATTAGGAGAAAGATTCATCTATCTCTCAGTCTGGATCATCCTATAGTCTCATCTTCTCCGCCCCATGTTTCTCCTTTCTTTGTTGTTGATTGTCGGAGATATACCATAACGCGTTCGTGTTGGAGGACTGCTTGGTGACTTTCTATCGAGAGTAAAGAGCTACCTTTCTCAAGGGAATACAAGCTATGTCAGATGTCGGATGATCCACTCTGGAAACTGCTCCTACGTTCGCTTGACTCCTGGTGAACAGACCATCACTTTGATTCAAGATGTTGCATATGAGATCATTTTTTCCTCAGGGTGCTGGCACCCTTAAATCATTTCATTCTTTCCACTATATACAATCTCTATCTTTCGTTTTTGATCATAAAACTCACTGTCGGTTCTTTTCAATTGGTTATTCTGTTTGGGATCCTCTGTTTTCTACCTTCTCTATTCTTCTGCGATCTCTTCACCGTCGGTTTCACAGGAAGAGGATCCGGAATGTCCTCTTTGTATGGAAGAGATGGATTTGTCAGATGTCAACTTCAAGCCTTGTCCTTGTGGTTATCAGGTACCGTCTTTTTCCTTCCTTGCCATCTCTATTTCCTATGGTGTTCGTGCATTCTTTCTAACCACTGGCTACTTCTGTTTAGATCTGTCGATTCTGTCATCATCATATCATCGCAAACTTGAACAAAAGATGTCCTGCTTGTCGTCGAGAATACTCCGAAGAAGGAATCGAGTTCACCCCTGTATCCCCAGAGGAGTACGTTTATCTCTAGGTTTGCCTGATGAATTGAGATCCGTCCAGTACCAGCTGACACTTCCCATTTCTCCTGTCTCGATCAGAATTAAACGTCTCACAGCTCTGAAGAAAACAAAGGCCAAAGTGAATAAGGAGCTAGAATCTCTCGGCCGACGGCATCTGAAAGATGTGCGAATCATTGTGAAGAGTATGGTGTTTGTTGTCGGGATGGGCGTCGGTCAAGAGGGAAGAGCAGAAGAGGTTCGTTATCATTCCAAAAAAAAAGGGTTGACTATCCTCCAGTGAAGAAACTTGACTCTTGGATCTGACATTTCTTTGACGATCGTATAGCAACTTGCAACTCTTCGTTCGAATGACTACTTTGGCCAGTATGGCAAAATATCAAAACTGATCCTCCACAAGCGACCACCTTCCTCCACGCCATCCTCAGCAAATTCGCCGAACGTAGGAATTTACATCACTTACCTTCGGCGAGAGGACGCTGCTCGGGCAATTGCCGCACTTGACGGTTTCCCTTCACCTAGTGTTCCGGGTCAGGTTCTTAGGGCCAGTTATGGAACATCCAAGTACTGTGAAAGTTGGCTAAGAAATACAAAGTGCGAAAATTCAAGTTGTATGGGTCTACATGATTGGGGCGACGAGCGAGATTGTTTCACAAGGGATGATTTGGCTACATTGTACGTGCTCATCTAGTCATATGTCTACCAAGGAGCAATATGATAGCTTACCTCTTACATCTGGAATTACCACTCTACAGAAACCATTCGATGAAGGATACGGAACGTCTGCAGAAGCCAATATCAACAGCAACTAGCTCTCGCGCAAAGAAGTTGGACGAGTTGACCGATGGTTCGTCTTCCTAGCGCGCGATCTCGTCTTATACATGATTTCTCACGTTTCGTTTTTCTTCTCCATGTTCTTGCAGCCTCGGCACTCCCTCGTACAGCTTCCTGGGGAGCTCGACCTGGTACAGGTCTTGCCTCTTTGCCTCCCAACCCAACACTTCCAGCACCAAACGGTTCGTCAGTCAAATCTCAGATTCCAGGAACGCCTTCCTCCACTCGAGTTTTACCGAAGAAGAACGTTGTTGTCTCGCTCGCATCAATCGGGGCTTCTACCTCGTCGTCTGCTCCTTCCCCAACAGTCAGCAAATCCAAGACTGCCACTCTCTCAAAAACCGCTGGCCCTCCTCCTGGTCTGGGCAAGGACTCAGAAGGTTCAGGCTCAAAATCTGCTTCGGCTTCGAGGGCAGGGACGCCGGTACTGTCAGCCGCTAAATTATCAGTTTCTTCATCATCCAGTGGGATCCCCCCTCCAAAATCTCCAAGGCCAGTCATCGCCACTTCCCCTCAGCCTCAGCCTCAGCCTCAGCCGCCAGCACCTGTAGTTCCGTCAGCTCCTTCTACGCCGGTCATTACAAGTGCGCCTCCTCCTGGTTTGACATTGTTTGCTAGTCAGCCGCCATCGAGGCAAGCATCACCTACACCAGCTCGAGCGGTCCTTGTGCCTCAAGTGTCTGTGCCCGCTTCTGCACCTGCTTCTACACCTGCTTCTGTCGCTTCGTCGCCAAAGATAATGGCAGCAGCAGTACCAGAAACAGCAGAGATACCACTTGCCGTCCCTTCTCTTCCGACACCAGCACCATCTAGACCATCTTCTCCTCTTACTGTTTCGGTTGAGAATCAATCAAATCAGGCGACTTCAACGCCAGAACCTGCCCCTCAGCCATTGCAGCAGCCGTCATTACCGTTGCAATCCGAAAGTGTGCCGGAGAACGCGTTTCAGTCTAACTTACAACAGCAACAACAGAGTCAACCGCTTCCGCATCAACAGGCTTATCATCCTTCGTTCCAGACTCAGGCGCTCGTTTCGGAGATGACTGCTCGAAGGGAGGCTCAACCACCCTCTCCGTTTTCTCCTTTCCCGGATCTTAACAAGATGCTTTCCTCATTTGAGGACGGCCAGTTTGGGTTCAATCTTCATTTGGATGAGAAAGCCAATCTTCCTCGAAACAGACCTCATCCGTCTTCAGCCGCTGACGATTCTGCCTTCTCGTTCGGACCTCTCGGTACCCCTGGTGGAGGTGGAGGTGGAGGTGGTGTGTTCTCTCCATTCGGCTTTGCGTTGCCAATGAGTAATGCAGGTCGATTAGGATCAGATCTCGGAGTTGGCCCATCTGTTCCTTACGTTGGTAACTTCGATCCGTTTGGAGATGGCGGACAAAGTCCACTTGATGAAACGGTAGATGAAACCAAGCGATCGAGATTTGATTTTGCGAGGAGAAGGCCCTCGGAGAGGAGTCCGGTTCATGGGTTAGTTGGGCTGCCAAAAGGTTTGTCAGGATTTGATTTGCCTCGGCAGGATAATGGTGATGAGAGGGGAGGGTATTTGTCCGCTGCGGGAAGAAAACAGGATGTTGGCTCAACTTCGCTTTCTTGGTCGTCCTTGACCAATACAGATTTTATGGGAGTAAACCGAGCGGAAGAGCAAGGATCTTCTTCAGGATCAGGAGCAACGAGATTACCCCCTCCTGGTCTTTCCGGTTATATGATGAATGCTGGGTCTTCGTCCCATGGTTTGTCTAGACAACCCTCTACGTCATCTTTCCACACAAATCCGCCTCCTCCAGGACTTGGGCTGAAATCTCAGCAGACTGGGATGACGGCTTCTTCTGGCCTCGGGTCTGGTATCCCTATGTTAAGTTCCGGTAATCCCGCTTCAGCCTCAACTTCCTCGGCAACTACGGCCGCCACCAACGGCGGCACCGGATCATCAAACAGCTATGTCAACGGGAACGGCGGGAGCGCCAACCCTACCAACTGGATCCATCAACTGTCAGCGTCTTCTCCCAACGGAAATATTTCTCTCGGGGGACTTCCACCTGTAGAAACCAGGGAGAGCCGAATGGCATTTGCTAGGCAGCAACAGCAACAGCACCAACAACAGTTTCAACCTCAGCAGCGACAACAACATCAGCAGCAACAGCATCCTCAGCAACACCCTGGTCAGCAAGGACCATATGTCATGTCAGCCGAACGGGCGACTCAGGCTCAGACCTTGAAAGATATGCTAGGAGTTGGTATGATGGGAATCAATGGCATGGGTGGGATGGGATCCATGGGTTCAATGAGTGGCATGGGAGCAATGGGAATGGGTTCCAGTGGTTCTTTCTTTTTTTACTTCTCTTTTGATGTATCTGTGCTGCATCCTTTGCATCTTGGTTTTTAACGGCGTTTATTGTATCTTCTTTTAGATCATGGAATGAACCAGATGCCTTTTCAAGATCCTGCAATCATGTCCATGAGAATGACATCCTCTCAACAACAACAACAACAACAGCAGCAGCAGCAGCAGCAACATGGTGAATTTTCTCCGAACAACTACGGACCTGATCTCGGAATGGCTGGAATTGGAGGAACGGCTGATCCATCCGGGCTAGGCGCTTTCCCTTTCACCTCTCAAGGTCTCTCTTCAGATTCCGCTAGGAACGCTAGATTACTTCAGCAACTTCAACAACAGCAGCCTCAGAACTATCCCTTCAACGCCAATGGCACAGGTGCCGGAGCGGGAACTGGAAATACCAATAACAGTAACGGGAGGGCGGACTCGCCGTCAACTTTGGCTGGAGTCGGTCATCAGGGTAGGTACAACGATTCTAGCTTGTCTTTCATGACAAGGGGAGGAGTACTTTGAACATGAAACGAATTAAGGGTGGATGATAAGAATATAAACTAGAGGAGCAAATGCTCTTGTTACACTCTTTTTCTGATTTCCTTCCTCTTTCTACATATGTCCATGTCTCTGGTTTTATTTAACTCTCATCTGTTCTGTCTTGGTCTCTAGTTCTAATTCCCTATCGTTCCTTTCATTTCATACATCCTTCATACTCTTCATCAACACTCTTGAAGCCTTGACTTTTATCTTAACTACTATCTTGCCGCATGATACAAAATAGGGGAGTTTCTTTTGGCCCCTCTAGCATATAATGTATGAAGAAGCCCCCTTTCAATCCCGATATCATCTTTAAATTACACTCAATGGTCACCTTCATTTGGTTTCATGTGTAGAGTGTATCTGAATTCGAAGAAACGATACTCGATCGCCTGCCATAATGTTGTTTGAAGAAGAAACAGAACACATCGAAAGAAAAAGTACAGAACTACTGTGAGAGACTGAAAGTAAGAATACTGGGCGGATTGAAAAACGTGAGATGGAGTATTTACAAACAATCATCTCATTCACATCGACCATCTTCTCCCTATTCGCTTTCATCTCTTTGACCTTTCCACCCAATTTTTGCCCTCAACTTTCGAAAGACCTTTCCGTTAATCGAAAACGCTGTAAAATTATGGAGCAATCTTCACCGGACGACCATTTAGAAGAGCAAGTCGCTTTGCCTTCAACGGACATACCCGACAGCCCTCCTGACCCTTCTGCTGATCAAGACACGAATCCTAAAGGAGAGTCGAATATTTCAGAAGATTCGTCTCTGAAAGAAGACGATATCAAGTCCGATGAACAACTCGTCAGTTCAGAGAAGACGTCCGACATGGAAGAGACTGAAAAAGAACCTCAACAGCCTGAGGTTGAGCTTATGGAAGGCCGTCCTGTAAGTCCATCATCGATCCAACTTTCTTCTTGTCGACCTCGTTAAGTCTCTTAGTTTGTTGAAACAAAGAGATCCCTTGTCGTGTGCGAACATATGTTGTGTCGATAAATTCAATATTATGAACTTAGCAGTCTATTTCCGAAGTCAGCCATACCTCAAATTCGGCTGCATCTACACCCTTTGGAACTCCAGAGAACAGAGATCACCCGTTGCCTGACGTGTCGAGTGATGACCGACTGGAAGAATCTCCAAACATCTTGACTAACCTTCGAGTGGGTATCATATGGTCCCATTACCTCTACATATCAATGTATAACACTCATATATAACTTCTTCCGTCCGTTTACTTAGAGCTCCCCAACACCTCGAACCATCCACCTTCCAGATATCGCGATAGCTAGTCCTCCGGGTTCAAAAAACTCAAATATCGCCAGCTCAAGGTTTGTTGCTTATAGGCATGAACCCAACAGTCCAACCTCGAATCTTGTCAGCTCTCTCAAGGCACAGCTTGAGGCTGTATCCGAACAAAGAGATATGCTGAATCAGAAGTATGTCCTTTCTCAGATTTTCACGATATGAGGAAAGACATGAATCGCAGGTCTCACAGCATATTGATCTCTCCATGTTAACTTTTTAATCCAGACTGGTTACTTCTTTCTCAAGAATGGCTGATCTAGAGGATGACCTGTTTCAAGTCAGAGATTCAACAGACGCTCAGAGACGTCGAATCGACGAGCTGGAACGGGAACGAAAGGAGCATCTTCATGCTTTGGAGTGAGTCTTTGGTCCGATGATTTATTTTTTTTCTCCTGTTCACTACTTACTCTTCTGGCCTTTCTCGGTTAACGATCTAGTACGGGTCTACTAGTCGAGCAGTCAAACGTAAAACTAGAAATGCAGCGTTTGGCTGCCAGTTTGATGGACGAGCAAGGAAAGAGAGATTTGGCTGAAGAGGGAAGGCAAAAGGTCGAGAGCGAGGTTGACGATTTAGCTGCCTCGCTTTTCCAGCAAGTTCGTTCTTAATTATTTCGCCACATATATCGTGCAGAGAGCTCTTTGCGCTTTAATTGAACTCGAATGTTTGGCTTTTAGGCAAATTCTATGGTAGCAGCCGAAAGACTCGCACGCTCTAGAGCAGAGACCCGACTGGTCAACGCAGAAGAAAATCTTTCCGTTGCAGAGGGTGTTGTCCGGGAAATGCAGTCTGCTATGCAGACACTTTCAATTTCTTTAGAAACTTCGACTCTCGCCAAGAAAGACCTTGGCCCTGCTTCAACTCATCAGCCTTTTCGAAATGACCACCTCCCTTATGCCGAGTTTCTTGCCTTCATCACTCATTTACGATCGATGCGCCCTCGAAGTCAATCTTCAGCCCCACCGCTCACTTCCCTTCTTCAGTTCATTAACATGGCTTTCCTTGCTCGAATGGTCGTTGAGGATCATGAGCCTGCACTCCGACTTGATTCCGCACCTGGAATCAGCTGGTTGAACAAAAAATCAATTGGCCAAGCGGTGGTAGACAGTATGCTGGTTGTTGAGCCCGTGTCGGCAGGTATGTTTGATGTAAACCTCAACGGTACAAATAGTGTAGAATTAAACTAACAACGGTGTTTGAACTCGATAGTTCAAGTATTTTCTCAAAAACCAGAAGGAGACATCGTCTGCGCACTGTCCGGAGAACTCATTTCTCCAGCTTTGGCTAATCCCTTCCTGAAAAATACTGAACCCAACGCAGCTACACCAGCTGCCCCTCCTCCTCAAAGTCGTGGATTATCATTCTTCAATCGAAGTACGGCTACACGTCCGATTTCTCCGGCTCATCGTCCAGCATTGAGCCGGCCTGGCAGTACCTCATCCGCTTCTCACCCGCCAATCTACGTCTTTCATATAGCTCCAGCCGCGTCACAGTCCCCATCAGAGAGATCAACAACTTTGTATCCAGTGGCCGAAGGATGGTCACTAGATCGTCTACGAGCAACATGTGAGCTTTGGCGGTTTGTCAAGACTGGGATTTTGAACCCAGTGTGGAACTATGAAGATGGGACGACTCCGATCAGTCCTCCTAAACTTCCCGCTAGGTCAGATCGCGTTAGCCAGTCGCTGTCTACGCCTCCCAAGGCTTCAGAGGCGGTAAAGCCAGTGTTGCCTGCTAGAAAAAGCAACACATGGGGTCTGAACCTTGGATTTGGTAAATCATCTGGGTCACCTTCAGGAGGATGGGGCATATCGAAGAGCCAGCCCGGAACTCCAAAGGAGGACGAGCCGATCAAGGGACCGGTTGAGACACCCAAACTACCAGTCAGAAAATTACCTCCTCCCTTTTCTCCAAAAAATCAGAATGAAACCGACGAGAAGAAGACGGCGAGTGTTAATCTTGCCCAGCCAGAACATAATTTATCGGATGAGCCCGCTTCGTCTTCCGTTGGTGAGCCTGGAATGACGATTCCAGAACTGCTTCCATCCGAACCAGTCGCTGAGAGTTCCCTTCGAGAGGATGAGGTTCAGGAAGAATCGTCCAAGAAGCGTTCGGAAGAAACCCCTGCCACCCCGCTGGAAACTGATTTAGGCCGTGATGGTGAGCCAGTCGAGGTTGTCAAGCTTCCACCTGTCGATCTAACCGAGGCGTCGGGCGACCCTGTCAAACCTAGTTCCGACGAAGTTGAAGGAGTGCCTACTGTTGATAAACCTCTTATCGAGGAGATGGAGGGACCTGTTTCGGCCCGAGCTTCTCTTGAGGAGACTGATTCAAACAGGAAATCCCTCGAACAGACCTCCTCCAGACAGTTGGGTACCGTTCCTGCGGGTCCTGCGCCTCCCTTGCCAAAAAGAGCGGCAGCAAGACGGGCTGTTCCCCCAGTACCCACTACGACGACCGTTTCGGAAGCTGAAACTCATTTAGGTACTCCAGTATCTACTTTGGCTGATGAGACAAAAGAGGTTTCACCTGTTGAAACAGTGCTGCCTGTACCGATCGTTTCCGACGAACCTTCTTTGGTGACAGACTTGCCTGACGTGCCCGATACGCCTGATCAGCCCTCAATTGTACTCTCATCCTATGCCGAGGCGATTCCTGCTTCTTCGACGTTGACGTTACCTGATGAGGAATCGAAGGAAGAGATAAAGCCAGAGATCACTAATGACATCTCTGATCCTCCACTTTCTCCGGAAGAGATGGATAAGACAGAGGTGGCAGAGGTGGCAGAGGTGACGGAGGTGATGGAGCAGATGGAAAAGAAAGCTGAGGTTGGAGAGAGCGCGCCTGTAAAAGAAGAAAGTTGGGAGGAAAAGACATGGAGAAAGCTTGCAAAACTGAGGGAAGATTTGTTTTGGAAGAGAATTGGTGTTCAGCCGAGCGAAAACTAGCTATCCATCTTATGAAGCATCCCTCTGTCCATGTGTATATCCCTCTATATAGCTCTCTAGATATCGATGTATACTCAAATGATCGTTCATGGTCGCTGTTTAGGTGAGGATGTCTTGTGAATGCTGACTAAGCTGGCGCTGACGGCCGAGCGATATGAAGAAGAGGTTCATCTCCCTTTTGCTTCTCTTCCTTAACATCTATCAAACCATGTCCAACATTGTTCTCGTCTCGTCTCCTTGGCTCTCTGAACATTCCAGCAAGATCAGAGCAAAGGCAGTTCCTTGGGATGTACGTCTTTCACATTTCTGTTTTCCTTCAACGATGGTCTAGATGAGGTTTTGGATCTATAGATCTCCTTTCACCCTTGTCCTTGATTATTTCATGGCACGTTCCATCGCTTACTTCTCTTTTCTTTCTCTACATAAAAAGGGCTATCAACGAGCCAACCTCGTTTCGCCTTCTGAACTTGCTCTACTTAAGAAGATAGACCGACAACCTTTAGCTAAACAGCAGCAGGTCTATGAGAAGGAGCAGGAAGTCTACGCCGGTTTGTTCGAGGGCCTGCTCGGAAAGTTGGTTAGGGTAGATACCGTCCAGGCCGTCTTAGTTGGGATGGGAGATCTCATCGGTGGTATGTTCTTCACCTCTCTTTCATGTTCTTTCTAGATGGATTTATCTTATCGACCACTTGTTTGGATATGGTTTGATCCGTTTCTCCTATGTCTCAATAGAATCTCAAGATAGGCTTAATCTGTTTTACAACCTCCAATCCCAAAGCTCTGAGCTTCCCTTTGCTCCTCTCATCAAGTAAGCGGCTTCTATTTCTATCGAGTTGAGATTTTGCTCAGAATCCATATGAAATGTAACTCTCTTTGTTTCCGATACTCCAGAGCAATCTCCCTTTCCGATGAGTTCATTCAGCTCAAGGCTACCCAGCTGCTGACAGTGCTAATCTCTAGCTCGCCCAAGCCGGTTTCGGAATCGACTTTACACCCTCTGCTCTCTGTGCTGGCCAACTTGCTTCAAGGTCTGTCGCAGCCTCTTCTTCTTCCATTCAAATCTACTCTATTTCTTGTATCATATCTTTTGCGATAAAGAGACTAACGAAAACCAACCTGTATTTCGACATCGTTCAGCTCCTTCCCCTCACTCTAAAGAGATTGCTCTCCAGTCACTCGCCCTACTACTCTCCGTGACGTCTATCCGGTCCTCAATCTGGGCCTTGGAGGATACATCCATTCCTCTACTTTCCAGCTTGTCCAAGATTCTGCGATCGATCTCTGGAGCTAGCCCAGTAGGCCAGGGTGTCGTTCGGGACGCGAACCCTCAGGTGATGTACTGGGTTGGGTTCTGCTTCTGGGAGTTGACTTTCGATACAGAGGTGTGTGAAGGAATCGACAAGTTAGTCCTTTATGTTTCGGTTTTCTTTTCTTTTCTTGAATTTTTTTTTGCAAAAGCTGCAGTCGATTGATGGTTTCTCCCTTTTCTTGTCTATCAATGCTTTTTATTCATAGGAAACTCAACCTAGTTCCTCATCTTCTTTCGCTGGCTCAGTCATCGCCCAAGCAAAAAGTTCTTCGGATCACCCTTGCAACTTTCCGAAATTTGATCACGCTCGCTCCACAGATAAATGTGCCGGCAATGTTGGCTGCCAAGGTTGCTCCATTTGTGGAGAGTTTGAAAGGTCGGAAGTTGGGAGAAGACACTGAGCTGGAGGACGATCTGAATACACTAGGAGATGTTTTGAAGGAAGCTAGAAGCAACCTCTCGTACGTACTTTACCTACAATTCTTTCTCAACTTACGTCAACACCCCTTGATAGAAAGATTCCTATACCTGTAGAACGTGGGACGAATATGTCTCGGAGGTCGAAAGTGGTCATCTCGCTTGGTCACCTATACACGAATCAGAAGACTTTTGGAAGGAGAACGCCACGAAGCTCAACGAACAGGACGGAAAGCTCATCAAGTACGTACACTGTTTCTCGTCCTTTGCCAAATTTCACAGGTTATGAATATGTCTACTCGTGTTATCCAGGCTGATATCCTTTGACATGAACGTTTAACGTCTCTCTTCATCATTCTCAAGGATTTTGGTGGATCTTCTGAAGGCTTCAGATGACCCAGTAGTCTTGGCTGTTGCGTGTGCTGATATTGGGCATTACGTCAAAAACTATGAGTCCGGAAAGAAGTCAGTTGTCATTTACTTCTCGAAATGGGAACATTGTTTCTATCTGTTCTATCAGTTTTTGTATCTAACAATTTCCCGGCAAACTACCCTCTATTCTACGTTGTTGTTCTGTTTTTGGCTCTAACAGATTGGTCAACAACATGGGAGCAAAGACTCGAGTGATGGCGCTCATGACGCACGAGAACCCTGATGTCAGATACAGGGCGTTGTTGGCTGTACGTATACCTCTTCCTACAACTATCGCCTGTTTTACCTCCAATCTTCCTTTTTCATCAAGGAACGCAAGCAAATGATGTTGATTCAAATGGTCTGTTGATTCTACAGGTCCAGCGATTGATCAGTCTCGGTTAAACATCTTCTTCACCGGTACACTTTTGATGTATCTCTCTTCTGCCTCACTGCTCTCCAAAGAGGTTTCTTTTTCTCCTCAGTACGGTTTCTGTTTACAGGTTATTTCGTTTCTTCATATACAATTTTCCTTTTTTTAAACAAGAACAGACTTATGTCATGTTTAGACCCTAACTCTGTCTCGTTTTGCACAGAGAGGGCGACAGAAGGAAGAGAGAATTGAAAAGAAACACAAACATATATATTTATATCAGTTTAACGCTTTAGTACGAAAAAAAAGAAGTCTAGACGGAAAAGATTCAAGATGAGATGTGAAAGATTGAGGACAGAAGATCAAACAGATGAAATCGGGTTATAGAAGTTGGTATATCGCCCGGATGGGTGTTCTAGTTTAGTTCTTTTTTCATATTTTCAAGCGAACAACGTCTGAACAGATAAACCAAGAATCATCTCGAGTCAGCGTTCTATATCAAGTTGAAAGATTCTAGACGGGATTTTTTTTTTCTTTTTTTCAAAAACGCACCTTGAGCTCTTCCATCCTTCTCTCGTGGAGCTCCTTTTTACTGATCGTCTGTGAGAGTGAGAGGTTTGCAAGCTCGCTTTTTCTACGCTGAATGTCAAGCATTTTGTCTTCCAGGGTATCTTGAACTGGTTAAGTGCATAAGTAAAAGAGTGTACGATGACGGACATCAAGGGGATGAATGTTATTAAAGGCGTGTGGTTGACTATTTTTTGATTAATGTATACGTACTGATGTATTTGACAGTGATAACAGGACGGGCTTGACCCAGTCGGTGCTAACAAAAGAAAACGAACGAAAGAGAAATAGGTAAGAGTTTCTTCTTGGAAATCTTGAAAAACAAAAAGATGATGACTAACGATTCGGTCAACTGCTTGGTTCTCGACAGCCGGATTCCCTAGATCACAAGAAAACTCATTCAATCGTCAGTCTTATCAAAAGCGCGAAGAACTGAGTGAGACTTGGCCAACTCACAGTAAGGATCCATCAAATAGCAACGGTTAGCAGCTGTCAAGTTCAAACCGACACCTCCTGCTCGTAAACTAACGAGCAAGACTTCGCAAGCAGGATCACTTTTTAACCGCTCCATCGCCAATGTTCGATCATCCCTCTTCATTGTTCCATCCAACCGATCATATTTGATCCCAGAATCGACTAATGCATCTTCGATTCTATCCAGCATTGATGTCCACTGAGAAAAAACGATCGTTTTGATTGGTTTGCCGGAAGCAAGATCGGATGCATAGGGTTCTTCTAAAACTGGCACGGCAGGCGGTGCATTAGGGACAATATCGGTGGCCTTGACAACGTTAGCTTGTTCGGATGTCGTGCTTGATAAATTGGTCTCTTTGATCAATTGAGGAGTAGTTTCCGGAAGAGTGGGAACGACTATATCCGAATCAGTCGTAGCAGGGTTGATAGAGTTGGCAGCCGCAAACGAACTGTCGAAGTTATCGACATGAGAAGGATCCTTTACAGACACATTGCCTTTCGAAGGAGAGGGCACGGACGATGCACCTTGACGGCCATCCTCTGCCCTCTCAGCTGTGGCCATCGTAGCATCGACCCCAACTAGACTGGTCTCGGCCGAAGGGTTCTTGAAGGGAAGCGCAAGAGTGGTCATATCTTCCATCAATTTTGGTGCATCTTCATCATCCTCATCCTCAACCAACATCCCTGGTGCTGCTTCCGGAAGATCATCCTCTAACGGCTGAATAAACGTAGAATTGGAAGACCGTGGGTCCGATCCGGTATAATTCGTCGAGTAGGGGTTTTGAGCAGAGAAAGAGAGTAGGTCCGACATGAGAAAACTGATCTTTGTTGACATGACAAGATCTGATCGATTTTCGAGGTATCGACGGGGTCGACTTTTCTTCTTTGGAGCTTTGACAGGAACGTAGTCGGCTGAAGAGCCAGCTTCTGATGTGCCAGGAGGGATGATCTCGATACAATCGGCAGCAAGTCGAAGACCGGTCGTACAAGTAGGGCAAGATCGCCCGACTCCCCCTAATGATTTCGGCCAGGCGGCGTAGATCGATTTCTTGAAGCAAACAACGCCTGAATCGAGAGGGGAGGGGGTGAGATAATCCAAAAAAAGACGTGTCAGCTTGATTGTCTTCCATTCAGCTAACAGACGACAAACTACTTCAAACGAAAAGGGCCTTACAAAACAAGTGCTGACACTTCGTCATAATGGCTTGTGGGGGCTTTTTCTTTGCCTTTGCCTTCTTTACCGGTGCAGACGGCGTGTCTGCTTCGGTTTCAGTAGGTGCAACCCCAGCGGCCAAGCAGGTTAGATCAAGCTTGCATTCCACACATTCACACATAGAACCCTCTTTCATCCAAGTCATCACGGCAGCCGCTCTTCGCTGGGTAAGTCCATGAGCTCCGATAGCAGCAGCGGCAGTCTCATAGTCCAAGACCTCGCCGTCGTCCACGTCTTCCTCCTCTCCATTGGTGTCCCCAATCAAGAGATAATGATCGCATATCTGACGAAGTCGAAGGATCTTCTGAAGAATGTTGACATAATTCATGTTGGAGATCTGCTGACCTTCCTCCCCATCTTCGATCATGGTTGTGAAATCCTCCTTGGTATCCTGGAAGTATCGATGGTAAATCTCTTGTTCTTTTTCGCTGAACTGTAAGTATCGGATCTCGTCTTTGCGAGGTGGGAGTTCTAGGAGAGTCTTGCCTGTTGGTAATCTCGTTTCCTTTGTTCGACGGAGAGTGATATGCCGCATGATGACCTGTAGACGAGCGACTCCTATAGAATCTCCAAACTTGGCGGGCGAAGAGATAAAAGTCGACCAAACGGCTTTGTCATCAAATGGTTCCAGGCGGATGAATTTGAGAAGAGCCCAGAGATCATCGAGCTTGTTCTGAATAGGTGTTCCAGTCAAACAAATCCGACGCTGTGCTTCGAGGTAACAACACGCTCTGGCGGCGACGGTGTTGGCGTCTTTGATGAAGCTGTGAAGTCAAGAGAAATGGAGATATCGTAAGACGGTTGATAGCAGTAAAAAGAAGGACGAAAAGAGGACAGATTCTACTGACTGAGCTTCATCTAGTACGACCCTGAACCAATCTATCTGCTGCAATGGAGATGTAACTTCCGAGTCCCTAGCCAAACCCAACTGAGTCGAGCTCGCTTTCGTTCGTTTCCTCTTTTTCACCTTCTCCTCGACCTTGATCGCGGGGATCCCATTCGCGTCTACTTCTATCACCCCATCACTATCTTCCTCCTCTTCTTCCTTCTTTTTGTTATTACTATTACTACCACTTCCTACCGGTGTGCTAGTTCCCTCCGCCGTCCTGGTTTGTTTGGAAAACTCAGTGGCGAGGGTAGAGAACGTGGTGATGACGACATCAAAATCTGCGATAAATTCTGGGTCTAGATTCCTCGTATTTCCATGATAGACGTAAACCCTGAGGGTGGCTTCTTCCTCGTCTTCATTTTCCGACGCGCTACTTTCTGCCGAGCTCTCCTTTTTATCCTTCTTCAACTGGGCGTTCAATGCGGCCCTGCCATTCCGTTTGATACCCTTATCACCTGCGCCTGCACTAGCAGAGAACACGGTGACCGGACCGGCCCAATGTTCCAGCAATTGGTCTTCCCAATTACTGACCGTGGTGAGCGGACAAATGATCAACGTTCCTCTCGTTCTGACGTTGATCCTCATCCGACGGGCGTAATGCTCGGCTTCGGCTTCTTGTTTGATCTTTTGTTCAGCTTTTTGTTTGGCCGAGAGCTCGGCAGGCATCCCGTAGACAGCGCCGGCGAAATGGGAGACGTCAATATTGTTTCCCGTCATCGATGGGGGTGAGGGTTCTTCGATAGGTCTGATTTCAAACTTTCGGGCGGTTCCCATAGTTGAAGCTATCAGAGAGACGATTGACAGGGATTTCCCAAGCCCCATCTTTAGAGGTGAAGAGTGAAATAAATGGGAGATGGGAGAGAGAGAAAATCATCAGCTCAGCCTCAAGAGAAGAAATGCAGGAAAAACTCAACAAGACTAATCAGCTTACATCATCAGCCAAGATAGCACCTCTACATTCCCTTGGTTTTCCTTTGATAACCTCTTTCGTCACCCGGTGTTCCCAAGCAGAGATCTTTCCGCTCGAGCTTTTCTTTCCGTTCTCTTTGACGAATGGCAGCGGTTTCCAAAGACTACCTCTCTCAGGCACGACATAATCCTTCTTGGAGATTCCCGTTGGCGGTCGTTTCTCATTCTCTCGTTCTCGAAGGAACGAAACGGCTTTTCTCTGATGTGGATATAACGGTGTTCCAATCAACGGTCCTATCATATTCACGATCCCGAAGGGAAAGAAAGGAGTTCAGTTGAGAATCTTGACCTTTAACATGTACTTAGAGAAACGAACGCGCAACTAACCAGGATCCGTCTCTTCTAGATCATCTCCACCTTTCAGACTCTGGAACACTTCGTCCACCTGAGATCTTTGTTGTTCTACCACTCTAGCGGCAGCAGCTTGGGTTCCTCCTCTTCCGGCCAACGCGTTGGCTAGCGCAGCTGATGAGCCATGCCCGTTCCTAAAGTTTTCGGCATTCGTCCCTCCGAGAAGATGCGGGTTGTGATACAGGCAGTTTTGAAACCATTGAGGTCGCCAGGGAAGTTGAGGGTGTTGAAGGTACAAGTTTGAGTTTGAGAGGTTGTTGGCGATGTAAGTGATGTTTGGAGGGATTGTAAGGAGATATAGGTGTAGGACCGAGCAGAATTTCTAC
>MVAI01000066.1:0-77726 GCA_014825565.1 Phaffia tasmanica | reverse complement strand
GTGGGGGTGTGTGTGTGTGTGTGTGTGTGTGTGTGTGTGTGTGTGTGTGTGTGTGTGTGTGTGTGTGTGTGTGTGTGTGTTGGTACAGCATGTTATGCGCTGCAACCATTGGATATGATGAAATGTATGCGTCCTATCAGTTTCGGCATTTTGGGCTCATTCGTTATCTCTTCTAAAGCCTGCGGGCGCATAACACATGGCTGATTTCTATTTATAGCATACAAATACCTCAAATCTTTCTTATCTATTGATTCCAGAATTTCACCGATCAGCATGAGGTTAACCGAGGGTTCGACTGCGCAAGTGCTGCGCATTATCCATCTTTTGTAGTCTCCCCTCACTTTTCCTAATGGTTTTCGTTCTTTTTTTCCTAATGTCTTAATCAACCTTATTTTTTTTATCTGGTTCAATTTTTCCGCTGCCTTCTTTTTTTCCTTCTTTTTTTTTCTCCTTGAACTTTCCGCACCCACTTTCTCAGCTAGTGAGCATTCATCCAACCAGCATATCCACACACGTACACATACACACACACACACACTCTCTCTCTCTCTGCCTTCTCTGCACACGAGGAGAAAACAAAACAAAACAAACGGCCTTATCGACAAAGAAGAAGGAAGCTCAAGAGAATAGCCGGAGGAAAAGAACACAACTGAGCCGGTCATTGCTTATCTCTCGATTCTATCGACTATCTCTTCGACCCAAGACCACGTTACCTTCCCTTGGTCTCTAGCCAATTGACTGGAAAGCCTGATAGAACATCCACTTCGTATAATTACATACATCGGTCTTGCGATAAGCTCTTATAAAGAAACGAAGAAATGAACTCTCCTGAAATCACTTCCAACCCTCTTCCTAAGTCTACTGAACCTCTTGGAAAACCCATAGACACCACTTCTGGATCCACACCTTCTTCGTATCTACCTTCAATCGACACCGCTGCCAACATGGATGACATTGAGAAGGGAGTCTACTCTGACTCAAAGCCAAACTCTATCGATCACCCGGTAAGAGTGGAAGAGCATGCAGGTTCGTTTCTTTCCTTCTTTCTTTCGTGTGGGTTTAGGAAGGAAAAGAAAGAAAAAAAAAAGAAAAAAGAAACGCTGACTAGATTCCTTCCTGCTTTTTTTCTTTCCTTTCTTTTTCGTTTCTTGTTCAACAGAGTCAAACTCGTTTCTTCGATTCCTCGATAGGACAAACAATGCGAGCGCCAAACTTGAGTCAAAGTTCGTATTCCTCTCCTGATATCTTCTGATGTCTGTCATCGAGCCAGAGTCCATGCCTCAAGGAAATCTTGCGGAGAGGGAGAGCGCAAGGATGGCACGTCAGTAAAAGTAGCCTAAGCGGCTGACACCACGCTCCCTTCTTGTCTACCTGAAAACAGATTGGGTATGGAAGTCCGAGGAATAGAACGAGGTTGGCCTTCGATCCTTTTCCCTTCTTTCATTCTCCTCTCCAGCCGTTCCACGTTCCATCTGACATTCAATCTTTTACTTTATTCCGAATCGTACAGTTCGAGAGGATCAACGAACAGATACCGATATCTCTGGCTCTGCCACCATCTGGCTCGCGGCCAACACCGTGTTATCCACATTCGGTATTGGTATCCTGTGAGCCCGTTTCCTCTTTTATTCCATCATGTTCTCACGTAGTTCATCCATTCTCACTCCCCATATCTTCTGTTTAACAGTGGGCCTGGTACCTTTGGTCTCGGTCTTGGAGATTCCCTACTCTGCATCTTTTTTACCAACGTCGTCACCGCCGTCGTTCCCGCTTACGCCGCTACTTTCGGGCCCAAGCTCGGTCTTCGACAAATGACCTCGGCCCGATACGCTTGGGGTTGGCACGGTGCAAAGATCGTTGCTCTTTTGAACTGTATCGCCTGTGTATGTACCTCGTCCATAATCTTTCTTCCGTCCGGGTAGAGCCAAAGCCAATCTGACTCTGCCTCGTTCTGCTCTGCTCTCCGTTCTCGTTGGCCATAACATAGGTCGGTTGGTCCGCTGTTAACACCATCGCTGGTTCCCAGGCTCTTAGAGTCGTTGCCGAAGACAAGATCGTAAGTATCCGTTTTGCCTTCTTGCCGGACAACGTGATTTCTAGACTTGGGCTCGAGAACTCAATCCATGTGTTTCTCTTTTTCTCTCGTGTCCCTCAAAAGTCTCACACGGCTGGAGTCATTATCATCGCTGCCATTACTCTCGTCGTTGGATTGCTCGGTTACAAATGGGTTCACCGATGTATGTCTTCCTTTTCAATACACCATGCTTAGCTTCTCAAGAAGAATCTGGATGCTGACAATCAGAGTTCATGCTGTAAAACTCTTCTTATTTTCTCCTTTGTTGGCTAGACGAGCGATATTCCTGGATCCCTACCGCCATCACCTTTATCGTCCTTCTCGGCTGTGGAGCCAAAAAACTCTCTAATGTACCTATGGGAACCGGGGAGGGTGAGATTGGAAGTTGCCTTTCCTTCATTGGTACCATTTTCGGTTTCACTATGGGTTGGGTCAGTCTTGCCAGTGATTACAACGTCTATCAGTCTGCCGAAACTTCCAAGTGGAAGGTCTTCTCTTGGACCTACGGTGGTCTTATCTTCCCTCTCGTCCTCGTCGAGTGGCTCGGAGCGGCCATCATGTGTGGGGCCATCGCCAACCAGACTGGTACTTGGTATACCGAGTATGAATCGAACGAACTCGGTGGTCTAGTTGGTGCCGTCTTCCGAGACCACCTCGGTCAAGGTGGAACCGGTTTCTTCTTGTTCCTCCTCGTCCTCTCCGTGGTCAGCAACAACATCGTCAACGTCTACTCGTAAGTTCTCCTGGTTCTCCTGGTTCTTTGTGTGTATTTATCCGAGAGCTAAACAGACCGATCATTTCGTCCTTTCATTCAAACCATCTAGTCTCGGTCTCTCTATCTCTGTCGTCCATCGATACCTTGCCCGAGTGCCACGAATCGTCTGGCCCATCATGATCACCGGTATCTACATCGGAATCGCCATCGCCGGAGCCGATTCATTCTCTAGTGCGCTCGAAAACTTCATGAACGTCCTCGGATACTGGCTCGCCATCTTTGCCGTCGTCGTGTTTGAGGAGCACTTTATCTTCCGAAAGGCCGACTTTGGCAGATACAACGTTGCCGAATCGTGGAACAACCCGGCGTTGCTGCCCGTCGGATACGCCGCGTTGGCTGCGTTCTGTGCCGGAGCTGCCGGTGCGGCACTCGGAATGTCCCAGCTCTGGTTCATTGGTCCTATCGGAGGGCTCATCGGAACACCAGGCTTCGGAGGAGACATCGGGTTCGAACTCTCTGGAGGGTTCGCCGGTGTCGTCTTCCCTATCGCGCGATACCTTGAGTTGAAGTATGTTGGTCGATAGGGGAGGACCCAAAATAAACTCTCCGGTCGTCTGATGCTTTTTCTACTATTACTTTCCCATCTTGTTTGATTCCTTTTCGTTGATCACTGCACCTTGGACCACCATTTTGTTATTATTATTCTTCTTTTTCTCTCTTTTCTTGGCTTATCCTAAAACAGGCTTTTTTTATGTCCTTCGTCCTGGTCTTTGGTTCACTCGGGCTTTTGTTTTTTTCTTTTCTTTTCTTTTCTTTGGTCTCTTCTGCCTTACTATCCATGCTTTCGTGTTCTCTTTCGGAATTGGTATCTCATTATTTGTCCCTTAAATCTCTGTCTCGTCCTTGCTCCTTTCTATTTCATTTCCTATGAATTAATAAAAATGCAGATGCCATTTGTTTTGTTCGTTTACCGTCGATGTTATTCAAGAGTTTGTCCAAATAGAAATGTGCAAGCAGGCTTGAGCCATCTTTCTGCCTTTTTTGAACTTGGCATGGAGAATCAACGTTAATCAGATTGATTTGATGCCAGCCAACATCGCCTTTTGCTTTCTTTCTTTCTTTCTTTCAGACACACATCGTCGGATGATGATCACCCTCCCTCGAACGGTCAACACTGTACCAGATTATCGTTAGAGCCTTGATCGACTTTCCCTTCTCTCCTATACGTGTTTGTATCTACGTGCAAGCATGTCACGCCGGCCGTCTCTATCGACTGCTACGAAAGAAACTCGTCGAAGATCTCGACTTCCCACCCCTACGGCCTCCAATATCCGACGAACATCTGCCAGTTCAGATCTCGCCAGTCAAGCTTTCACCCCTACCAAGTCTTCCAGCTCGGATTCGAACTCGGTCGTGCAGGGTCAGATCGGAGATCAATCGGGCGGTCGTTTAGTAAATTCGGTTCGTAATCCGTCAACGTTGGCAGGCGAGGACGAGAATATGTCAGGGTCAACGACAACACGACACTCGGGCTCAAGTGAGGCTTCTTTTTTTTTTCTTTTTTTTTTTTCTTCTTCTCCATACAAAGGAGAAAAGAAAAGCTCGATAAAGGAGTTCATCTATTGATCTCTAGATTCTTTTCCCCTTTTCTTTCTTTCTTTCTTTCTTTCTTTCTTTCCCTCAGATGACGAAAGCAATCGTGGTGACAGAGAGAGTCGGACCAAAAGAGAATCTTCTATGTCTCCTACACCGTGTTCTCCTACGACCCTTCCGACAGGATCAAACTCAACACCCGTCACCGCCACCAGAACTGTCTATTCGCCCTCGCCGGTCGGGTTCGGAGGAGAGCAAAGCAAGACACGCCCTAGGGTCCTATCGGCTGTCAATCAAAGTCCGAATTCCCCGGTGAGCGTCCGTTCGAGACAAGTCTCCGGTCGGGTCATCGCCGGACTCCAAGGCGAGGTTGATGACTGGAAGGAAGGATACGAAAAGCTGAAAGCAGAGTTGAGAGCAAAGGAGAGTACGATCACGTCGCTTGAAAACAAGCTGGACGGGATGGAACGATCGGTTGGTATTCTTTTTTCTTCTTCTTCCCACTCGTTCCTCCAGTATCGTCGCAGGATGTTTCTTGCGCCGTTTGTCTGACAGCATCATCATGGCTTGTTGGACATACGTTTCGTTGGGGTCTCGAAAGCGAGATCGATACAAAGTCGAGACAGATGGGTTGAACTCTGTGGTGGCCCGGAAAGAACGTCAGCTTCAAGAAGTAAGTCTCTCCTTCTCTCTTACATACATACACTCGTTCTTTGATGTTCTTCCGTCCGAAGGGGCACTCATTCATGCGCATCCTCTAGACACTGGAGAGAGTACATACAGCAGAGCTAGAAGCTATTAATTTGAAAAGAGCTCGTTCGGAAGAGGTAAGCCCATCCCCGAGAGAAGAATCTTTCGGGAGAGTTTCTGTCTTTCCGGAAATAACTGGACTGACATCTGTTCTCTTCCTTCCATGTCCCTTTCCTCTGTTCATATGAATTTATTTACTTTAAAAAAAACACACGACTTCCCAGCTCACTAACACAGCTACTCTCAAAACATTATTGGCGAGAGTGGAAGCGCGGGCGCTTCGATCAGAAAATGAATATACGTCCCTCCGGTCAGCGACCGATGATCTCAAAGCGGCCTGGGCAAGAGAGCTAGAAGGCGTCAAGGCAGAATGTGCCGTCCAGATCCACGCGCAGAGTTCAGAGTTGGTTAAGAAACGATCGTTGAAAAAGATCGCAGAAGAAGAATTAAAGTAAAGGAACATTTGACTTGTCCGTGTTCGACCAGGCATCGTATAACGACAGCTTGCTGATCGCAATTTCCCTCCCGTCTATGTTGTCTCCAGATCTGCCCAAGATTCTATAGAGAGCATTAAAAGAGATCACGCTACGATAGACAACTCGTTCAAAGATGTTCTCAACTCATCATTAAACGAGTTCCGGTCCTCACTTGCTAAATCCGAAGAAGAGGATGATGTCTTACGGAAAGAGGTCCATGCAATCACACTAGGTTCGTCCCGCATCGTCTTGACGGTCCACTCCCCCTCCAGCTTGGCTAGATCTCGGCTGATTGACTGGCCTTGCTGTTTCTTCCTTCCTTTCTTTCTTTCTTTCTTTCTTTCTTTCTTTCTTTCTTCGTTCACTTTCCTGGCCACATGTTGTACTCAGAACTCGACCGGATTCGAAACTCTTACAACCCAAACGACCTACTTAGTGACCTCTCTCTCACATAAAACCACACACCGATACAACACAAACCTACCTGCCTCTTGCCAAACCTGCCAAAGTCGGAAATGTGAAGGGTGATGATGTGCTGACCCCTAAGTTTCAGCCTCTCTTCACTTCCCTTCTTCCACTTCCGCGACAAAGGGGGGAAAATTAATGATTCTATCTGCGGTGTTTAATACATTGCTAATGATATACAAGTTTCTTGGTTAAACCCGTTTCGGAAACATGTTCGAAAGTTGAGGCAGCGATGAGAATGGTGAAGGTGGAAGGGGGTGTACCAGCTATACAAGTAGAAAATGAAACCCGAAAAGAGAGTCTATCTAGGGATACAACAAGCTAAGAAAAGGAGGCAAAGGCAGAGAAGAACGAGAGAGAGGGAAAAGGACGTAAAAATGCCAGTGATAACCAGAACAAGAAAGAAACGAGAGAATACAAGAAACAGAGAGAAGGGAAAAGAGAAAAGATACAACAATAGGTCATACCAAATGTTATTTATGTTACACGCCAACTGGTCCACTACTACCCAGGGTGTTGGCTTCTTCTTCAGTAGCTGTCGCTGCTTTCAATTTCTCCGTTCAGAGTGACCTCATCGAAGACGAATGAGCCTGGTGTGCTAAAGCGGCTCGACGCGGAACAGGTAGTCGAAACAGCCTCGCCAAGCTGGCACTGCCCGTCCTTGGTCCTCATCTCACTCGGGTTGCCACTCAACTCATCGCCAAAGTTCGAGCCTGCCTCTAACTCCTGCTCGAATGACCGGATAAAACTAACAGATGATCGAGCGAGCTCGAGAGATGACCGAGCCGATCGTCTAGTAGAAAGAACAGACAGAGCCTGAGAACGCGAACGGACCCAGTGGATGAGTCGCCTACCAGGTGTGCTCCGTTGGGGGACACGGGACGGCAGAAGGGATGATAACGCTGGAATACATTCGTCCGACAGTACACAGCCTGCAGAGCTAGACGGCATGAGATCACTCAGGCCATCGAGGCTGAGTCGACGGAGATATGGAATGCTGTCCTTTTGGTAAGACTTTCGAGAAGCGAAAGAAAGAAGAGAGTATACGAAAAGATAAAAAAAAATGACCAGCCTCGGGCATCAGTAGAAAGAAGAAGGAGGAGAAGAGAGGGAAGAGGGAAAGCGCACCTTAGGGTACTCCGCATTCTCTTGTAGCCATGCATGCTCAAACAGGACCTCGGCAGACGGCCGCATGGTTGGGTCTCGCTCGAAGCACTGGGACAAAAAAGCCTTCAAAGAGGAAGAGCAGTCATTCGGGATCTCGGGCGATCCTCCCGTCACGATGTGACGAAGAACTAGAAGAACAAAGGAAGGAAGGAAGGAAGGGGCAAGAAAAGGATTGTTAAATGATACTGCGAGAGGACACTGTTGAAGAGGAAGACGAAAGAGGGAGCAGGAGAAAAGGAGTGATAGAGTAGTATAAAACACACCGCCCATGCTTGTCTTGATCCCAGGAAACGGAGGTCGCCCGGTAAGAAGCTCGACAATCGTGCAACCGAGCGACCAGATATCGGAAGCCGGAGAAGCGCCCTCCAATTCGATCACTTCAGGGGCCACTGAGATGGAAAGGAGAAGGGAAAACAGAAAAGAAAAATAAGTTAGTATAGGCACGCTGTATCGATCGATAAGAGCAGAGAAAAGATAAAAGAGGAAAGAAACATAAACTCACTCCAGTTTGGCGTTCCAGCCAGATCGTTCCTCCTAGTTTTCTCTACGGCCGTTAAGCTGAGAGAGACGCCAAAGTCAGTCAGCTTTATGTTGCCCGTCTTGGTTGTCAGGATATTTGCTGCCTTCAGATCACAATGAACGACCTGTACCAGAAAAAGAGAACGTAAAACTGAGTGAGTAAACGCTCATGTCGAAACATCTCAAACGAGGTGCTAAAGAGACAGACCTTTTGGTCATGCAAGTAGTGCAGCCCCTCAAGGATTCGCACCACATTGGAAGCGACAAGCTTCTCGCTGAGCTTCCCGAATGTCCGGATGGTCGAACCGAGCGATCCGTTCTCGGCGTATCTGTTGATGGCAACAGGCAATGTCAATCTTCATAAAAACAAAAGTCGAAGAGAACAGAAAAAGATAAATGAGTGGATAGAGAGAGGCATGAAAGAAGACTCACTCAAGGACGATATTGAGGGTATCCTGGTTTCGCGCTACTCCCAGGTACTGTTCGAGAAAAAAATAAGAGGATGAGAAGAAGAAGAAGAAGAAGAAAGAATTTAAGATAAGTTGAACACATCAAGCGACAAGAAAGAGAATTTTTTATTGACCTTGACGATCGCCGGATGATCCAGGCGTCGGAAGATGTCGACCTCTTTCATCAGCCCATCTACCTCCTCTTCGCGAAGACCATCGAGCTGAATCTGCTTAATGGCAGCTGTTTCTCCGGTATCAATGTTAAGCGCCCGATAGACGACACCGAACTGACCCCTTCCGATCTTGTTGCCGAAGATCTGTACGAAAGAACGAGAACAAAGAGGCGAGAAGAAGGAGGAAGAAGAAGGAGGAAGAAGAATGTCAGAGAAGGCGAAATCAGGTCAAGTCAGATCAGAACGAACAAAGACGAAGGTAAGACAAGTCGACTCACGTAATTGGCATTGGGCTTCCCATCTTCTTTGACAGTCACCATCTGCCTCAATCGTCCTGGACCCTTCAGGGTAGGCGCAGCGGAGCTGGAAGGGATGGTGAGAGCGGTGGAATTGGCGGAGGCTTGAGAATCACTTGTTCTTGCCATCCAGGAAGGTAGATCGAGGCACTCAGGAGCTACGTTGAACGCGTCAAAAATCGTTGGAACAATTGACACGGTAGGAAGGTTTGGAGAATTGCAAATGGTGGAGATATCGGTAGTAGTGCGCAGCGTTGGAATCGTAGGCAAGGCCGCTACCTGAGCCTCGGTCATCCTCGCGACCCATGAAGGCAAGTCGATGCACTCGGCAGGCCTACCGAACGCATCGTAGATCGTAGAGATAGTGGGAATAGTTTGGGTAGTGGACGTGGCGGGGTGGACAAGAGCGGAAAGGGTGACAGGAGAAGCCGCCTGTAAGACGAAGTGAGGAGACTTAGTGGGCCGTTTGGTCACGCTCACCATATGCTGTTGCTCGGCCTCAATCGCCTCTAGTTCTTCCTGATTCAGCTTGGGAGGAGCCTTTCTCGAGATCCGATGCAGTCCTCGAGGAGAGAGTGTCTGGACAACGACCGGCATGGTCGGCACGGCCAGGGAAACAGTCGCCGCGCTTGATGCGACCGGCGCCTTAGCCCGGTATGGCGTTAAAGGACGGGAGAGGCGTGAGAGACGAGAAGAAGTATTTGTTTTGGTCATAACAAGCGATCGGTTGAGATCGGTAGAGGTAGACGTCGTGAATCGTGTAGGTAAATTGATGTATATGATGATTTGTATGAAGTGTGTCAAGTAAACCAGGTGACAGATAATGAATGGTGGTGAAAATCCATCGAGGCAGAGAATGACAAAATTCCTTTTATATATATCGACAGGATGGTCTTAGACGGCCAAGCGTATACACGGATAAGCAGACAGGTGAGCAGGCGGGTAGAGTGCTTGAATAACATCCCGCCTGATGGTAGTATCAACGGGAAAATGTCAGTCGACAGGCCGTTCAGACTATAAGAACTAGCGCTAGAGTTGATATAGTCGATCAAAATGGACAAGGGAAGAGATTCCAACAATAGGAATAGCCGGTACATGCGGAGAAATAGTGACCTCTCGAACGGCTAGCCGTCAAATAGGACACTACTATCCCGGCTATCCTCTATCACTAACAACCAAGTCAACCTGGTCATCAACGGGAAAGAAAGAGGAGACAACAGCATGCTTAAAGGTGAAGAGAAGAAGAAAAGGAAAGAAGAAGAAAGTACAGAAAAGATAGCAAGACAGCGTCCTGTACGGCCAGGAACGGTAAGGGACCTGGTAGGAACCATGAAGACCCCTGGATCAGCCCTTAATCATGGTACCTGATGAAAAAGGTCGTTCCTGACTGAGTACCATACCGACGCAATGTCGTGATCGTCAACCAGACACCCGGACATCAATAGACCACAGTTTGTTCTTAAATTCTTTCTATTAGGTATGCAGATCAGCGGTGATATTGATAGCAACGGCAACGGTAGTAGCTCGAACGAGCAGTCAAGTATTGCAGGGATCAGATTGATAAGTAGACTAGAGGAAGTAAAGAAACCTACACTGAAGGACATGTATATAGTGAGATCAGAAGGTTTGAAGGACCCAGGCACCAGGGCACTCACTTGTGCCACTCGAGAACCAGAACGAGCGAGAGTATCAGTCTAGTCAGCAGTGCTCCACGCTACAATTACCAGATAGACTATCAGCAACAGACACAGCCAAATACATCTTGATCTACCCATCTTTAGCAGGCTAGTTTGGCCTTGATCAGCACACGTAAATGTACAGGCATATAGGTACGGAGAAGTGAGATGGAGACAAAGACGCTTTGGTCACTTTATAGATTGGGTATCATTCGATATGACACGATTATGTTAGGGTTATAAAAATCTGGCCCTGAATGCATGGGCCTCTTCCTTTTTCGGTGATATCAATTTCTGATCAAGTTCGCTCGCTACCCATCTGGAAACGTACTTCTTTGGGTAAGCATCGTTATACTATATGCTCATGTCCTTCGGCTACATATTCTCAACATCTCGAATGCACTCATTCGTACCAGATTACCATCATGATCGAAACCAACTGCCCAGACCTGACGCTTATCGCTCGGGGTAAAGTTCGAGATATTTATTCTATCCCTGATGATGACTCGACACTTCTCTTTGTCGCTACCGACAGAATTAGTGCTTACGATGTCATCCTTGGAAACGTATGTTTTTACCTTCTGATACCTCTGAGTGGTTGGGTCGGATTGAGACTTTCGGTTATGAAACCCCTGACATGTCCTTCACTTCCTTCCTCTTTAACTTGTATTCTTCTCACCATTCTACATCAACGTGTGTTACGAGCAGTCGATCCCGGAGAAGGGCAAACTATTGACAAACTTGTCGTTGTTCTGGTTCAACAAGCTTGGATCTATCATCCCAAACCATCTTGTGCTTCCTCAGCCGTCAGCCACTCCTAGCTCTGGCTCTTTCGATGGTTTCCCGGCTTCCGTCCAGAAGTACAGAGATCAGCTTGAGGGAAGGAGTATGGTCGTGAAAAAGTGCGAGGTCATCAAGATTGAGGCTATTGTCCGAGGATATATTACTGGTAAGTTACAATGTCTCTTGATTCTGTTTTGCTCTCTGATGTCAAGGATGTAGGTTAGCTGATCGTTCTCTTGCTGTATACATGACAAACGGGATGAATCTTCTCAGGCTCCGGGTGGGCAGAGTACAAAAAGTCCGGAACAGTTCATGGGATTCAGCTCCCTGAGGGCTTGGTCGAGTCCCAAAAGCTTCCTAAGGCGCTTTTCACTCCTTCGACAAAGGCCGATCAGGGCGATCACGATGAAAATATCCACCCTAGCAAAGGTAAGTCTCGTACTTTCCTTTCCTTCCTTCCCGTCACTTGCAGACCGGGTGAGCTTGCGTGCGGATTGAGTAGAGCATTCTTCCTGTGTTTTCAACGTTTACAGTGACAGAGATGTACGGACCTCAGTTGGCAGCCGAAATTGAGCGAGTTGCCATCGCTCTGTACAGTACGTGTCTGCCCACCCCTTTTTAGAACGGATCTTTGAGAACCGAAATTGATTGGGTTTTACAATCTTGGTCCCCTCTATCAGCCACGGCGGCCGAGCACGCCGAGTCCGTCGGGCTCATCTTGGCCGACACAAAGTTCGAGTTTGGACTTTTGCCCAACCCGGCTGATCCTTCTAGTCCTGGACAGTTGATCTTGATCGACGAGGTCCTCACTCCTGATTCGTCTCGATACTGGTCTCTCGCCGCATATGTGCCTGGTGGACCTCAAGAGAGTTTCGACAAGCAGTTCCTCAGGGACTGGTTGGTTGCCGAGGGAAAGAAGGGTGTCGACGGAGTGACGTTGCCGGAGGACATCGTTAGCCGGACTGCCGGTCGATACAGAGAGGCGTTCGAGAGAGTGACCGGAGTCAAGTTTTGATCAGTAGTTTTCTAAAGGCGTTGAGGATTTTTTTTTTCATATATATCTATTGCATACATTCTGATGATGGACATCATACATCTGGACCCGATTTGTGCCGGGACCGAAAGAGTGGCTCGGAAGAGATTCAGGAAGAGAGGTAGAGTAAATGGAAGAGAATGGCCGAAGAAAGAGGCCACTCCCTGACCGCAAGTGAGTTCAAGCCAGACAGAGTATAGCTCCGACGTCATCCACTAGAACAAGTCTGGCGCCCTTGAAGAACAAACAGCGATCTTTATTTGGATCTGAACCGAATCGGAGATCAATGGTATCGAGGATAGATCGAACGTAGAATGCATATGTGAGGTCGACGTAGATTCGGTAGTGATCCCCGATATGGATCATTTGTTGAGATGCCGATTCTGTCGAAGATGAAATTGGCAATGATGTCGAGGCCGAGGAGCACGAAGAGACATAGCGATGAGAGCGATGAGAACAGCGCGTGCGGGAATGAGAACGAGGATAAGGATGGGTAGGGGTCGAAGGAAATGTCGAATGGTGGAGGACGACCGATATTGGACCAAGCTGGTTTTTCTCACTTAATCTTTGAAGAGCAGTATGGAACGAGGAGAGGATTGTTGGAGTCCATTCAAGTGAAGGCGGTAGTGGTTCTGGACAACGATGCGATGATTCGTTGGGAACAGTGCCAGATGTTGATGAGGAGTAGCGAGAGGAGAATGTTTTGATTCGACGAAACATTTTTTGATGGACTTTTCTCAACTCTTCTCCTGCTTGATCATCATTATCGTCTTGATCCCTAAAGACCAATCGGCCTTGGCTGACAGTGTCATTGTTAGGAAGACCCCAGACCGGCCCATGGATTGGCACAAGCCACTTTACTCGTTTCTCTCCAGACCTAGACGGTTGAGACTGGGATAAATCAAAGGGTGGATACGTTTTGTATATTGGAAAGGGAGCGACGAGGATGTTAGAAAGCGGGGGAAAGGTATGTATCTTTGGATAAAACGCATGAGGCTAGATAGGGTTTGAGGAGGAAATACAAAGGTAAAGACACACATAGAGAACGGATCAATAGGATGAACAGGATGGATCAAAAGATGTACACGTACCAGGTCGACTACGCTAAAAGCATACCCGATGATGGACCAGTCATACTTCCATTTCTTTCTGTCCGGTAGAGACGAGGCAGATGGCGACGACGAGGAAGAATGTTGACGTTTCCTTGTCTCACCGGCGGTCAACCAAGAATGATGGCCATATTGCTCGAACCACCAGCACTCTTCTTCGGCCGATTGAGATTTGATCTCTTCTCCCAATTGAGCGGATAGGCCCCATGGAGGAATGTTCACCTGAGGCAGATATCTATATGACGAGCGCGAAGGTGGAGGAGGTATCCTTCGGAGAGCGTATGTCACTGGATAGGATTGATTCTCGGTTTGTACCCATTCTTTGCCTTTGCCCTTGCCCTTGTCTTTGGTGCAAGTATGGAGATTAAGGCTACCATGGTAGATATTACGATGCAGATGAACAGTCTGAGTCGCCTGAGAGACATCGGTTGAACTGTGATGAGGACTGTACACTCTGATGAACGGTCTGTCTATAGGTGATGCTTGATCCATCTGCGAAAGAGATAGAGACAGTCTGAGCTGAGCCAGGAAAGAACAGAGAACATAGAAAGAAGGTTGAGGATATTAAATGAATACCGATCACGTGATTTAATTCACACGCGTCTCGACGTGTCTCAACGCGTCAAGTCGCGTCAAGTCGCGTCAAGTCGCGTCGAGTGCTTACCTAATACATCCCGATGGCCCGAACATCTTACCGCCTGGGGTCCAGACGGCTGAGATGCAAGACAAGACTGCGCATTAACCTTTGCAGCCAGATCCCGAGCGAGCCTTGAGCATGCATGGGCCGCCTCTTAAAGCCGTCTTCCCCTCTCTTCTTCTTTTTTCTCCCTTTCCACCCATCAACCATCAAGCTATCCCTTCTCATCTTCTCTTCTTAATTCATCAATCTCTTCTTCATCTCCAACACCCACTTTCATTCATAATATGCCCTCCCAGACTGTTGTCAAGAAGATCTGCTGCAGTAAGTCTCATTATAGGAGTTTCTGTTCTATTTTAGTGGTCTTCTCTACCTTGTTTTTCTCTTGTTTTTTCGTATCAATCTCTACTATTTTCCATCCTGCTTTCTTCATCTTATACATATCACAACATGTCCACCTGTTCTGGAGTCTCTCGAATCGAGATCCATTTGATGAATACCTTGGCTGACCTGTTTTTTTTCTGTTTGTTCTTTTCCAGTCGGAGCTGGTTACGTCGGTTAGTTGACCCATCTCTGTTCTTCCCGTGTTCACCTTCGAGAACTTTTTTCTCCCTTGGGATCTCTCATTCTCTTGATCTTCATCTCTTCTTGATACTCATTCTTATTTCTTCTTGATCAAACGTTTCATGCGCATGTAGGTGGACCCACCGCTGCTACCATCGCACTCAAGGCTCCTCACGTGTAAGTCGGTTAATTCGATCTCAAATATCCCGTTTTTAATTTTATTCACCGCTTTCCCCACTTTGCCCGCATCTGACTGTCCTTGTGTGTTTTCATTTTCATTTTCAACTTTATGTCTATTTCCTCTCTTTTTTTTTCTCTCTCTGCTTGGTTCTATTCTACAATACCCCTTTATCTCTCTTCTTTCTCTTTGGCGCACATAGTCAGGTCACCATTGTTGATCTCAACCAGGCCCGAATAGATGCCTGGAACTCGGAATCGTTCGACCTTCCTATCTACGAGCCCGGACTGGAAGATGTTATCAAGGGATGCCGAGGCCGAAACTTGTTCTTCTCCACCGATGTCGACAAGGCCATTGCCGAGGCTGATTTGATCTTTGTGGTATGTTTACGATCGTTCGTTATTTACCATCTGCAACACAGGCTAATTTAGATCTTAATCTTTTCATCTCTTCCTAGTCTGTCAACGTTAGTATCTCTTGATGTAGACCCTCGCCTTGATCTTTGATTTTAACATTGTATTGGACTCTACAGACCCCTACTAAGAAGAGCGGAGTCGGTAAGGGATTCGCTGCCGATCTCAAGTGAGTACATGGTGGTCTTTCCTAGGCTTGTCTTCCCTCATCACATGCTCATCATTATCTCTTCTCCTCGCTCCTTAGCTACATCGAGCTTGCCACCCGACAGATCGCACGAATCGCCACCTCCAACAAGATTGTCGTTGAGAAGTCCACTGTGCCTTGCCGAACCGCCGAGTCGATGCGAGCCATCCTTAACGCCAACGCCAAGCCTGGAGTGAACTTCGACATTCTTTCCAACCCCGAGTTCCTTGCTGAGGGAACCGCCATCGCTGATCTTTTCGCCCCTGATCGAGTCCTTATTGGATCCCTCCAGACCGAGAGTGGTCTCCAAGCTTGCGAGGCTCTCGCTGACGTCTACGCCAACTGGGTTCCGTAAGTTTTTGAAGCTTTTCTTTTGGCTTAATACTCTAGCTGACAACCTCCTTTGTGCTGGTGCCCCCCTATAGTAAGGAGCGAATCTTGACTGTCGGTCTCTGGTCTTCCGAGCTTTCCAAGCTTGCTGCCAACGCCATGCTTGCCCAGCGAATCTCCTCTGTCAACGCTCTGTCCGCCATTTGTGAGGCCACTGGAGCCAACATTGATGAGGTCGCCTTCGCTGTCGGAAAGGACACTCGAATTGGAGCCAAGTTCCTCAAGGCCTCCGTCGGTTTCGGAGGATCGTGCTTCCAGAAGGAGTATGTTCATCTCTTCTAACGTACCACTGTCATACAAGCTCGGCCGCAAAAAGACTAACCTTCTGTTCGGAACACTGCTACTAGTATCCTTAACTTGGTCTACCTTTCTGAGAGCTTGCACCTTCCTGAGGTCGCCGCTTACTGGAAGGCTGTAGTCGACATGAACGAGTACCAGAAGAACAGATTCTCTGGAAACATCGTCAAGACCTTGTTCTCCACTGTCACCAACAAGAAGATCGCCGTTCTCGGATTCGCCTTCAAGAAGGACACTGGAGATACCCGAGAGTCTGCCTCCATCAAGCTCATTCACAACTTCGTGGACGAGTCCGCCAACGTTGCAGTGTTCGACCCCCAGGTCGGTGAGGCCCAGATCTGGCAGGACCTCGAGGAGGGAGGAAACGACCTTACCAAGTACAAGAAAAAGGTGACCATCGCCGAGTCGGCACTTGCCGCCTGTGATGGAGCTGCCGCCATCGTTATTGCCACCGAGTGGGATGAGTTCAAGACCCTCGACTGGAACTCGGTTTACGAGAAGATGAGCAAGCCTGCTTTCGTCTTTGACGGACGACTTATCTTGGATGCTCCTGCCCTTCGAAAGATTGGTTTCAGCGTCCACCAGATCGGATCTGGATGGCCCCAGTAAGCCATCGTGATATTCTCATCCATGGTTCTATATACATCTCTGCTCTTGAGCTTCTTTCATTCTCTTGTAATCTTCCGTCTATCTCTTTTTTTCATGGCTCTCCGGTGCAAGGTTAAGCCCAGGTTCGGTTTCCTTGGGCTGGCTCTTCGATCGTTTTCTTAATTCCTTTTCATCCGTAGCGGGTTGCTTTAGAATAGGCTTCGAGGCTCCAATCCATTAGACATCGGCCCTCCCATCCTCCTCGCATTCTCTTTTGTAATCACTCTCATTCTTCATAGTCGGGTTCTATCTTAATCCCGTTTTGGGGCCTAGGGGTTTCTCTCCATTGATCTTTATGTCTTTTCTTAGTCGGGCACAACCAAGCTAGAAGAAAGACAGAGAAACGGCTCATTCTGTGACAATGAATTCACGTGTGTCATCCTGAGTATCGATTACATAATCAGGAATTCATTCATCTCTGCGTTTTCCAGTGGTCATCCATCTCCAACACGATCATCAAAGAACACATATTCAAGAAAGAACTGGACGGACACGGATACACCAAGCAGAACTAGGAACCTTCTAACCGATCAGAGTCAGAGATACCTTCAAGTTAGACTGAAATGACAGGCCCAGTTGTCCGTCGGTCCATCTGGGGGCTTGTAGGGTCTATAGCAATGAAGACGTCGGCTGCTAGACCTGTTCTCTGGGACGACAAGTCTTATTCTTTGTCAACATCATCGTTAGACTTGTCGTACCCTGAAGGTCTCGGGAGAGAGCGAGCTTCAGTTCAGATCCAACGTAGAGAGAATTCCAACTCGAGTACAATCGGAACAGTCAGCATAGTTGTTCCTGTGGTCGTCGTCACGCTCTTTGCCATCATGATGCTTGGTCCGGTCTTCCTTTGTCTTTTCCCTTTCTCATGAACCCTTGTCGTGAGACTTCAAAGTTTTTTTGAAAAGTGACCGTCTGACTGACTGAGGTCTGAAAATTTCTGTGCTTCTCTGGGGGTAACTAAAGTCATTCAAGTCCAGCGCCGTCCAAAATGGAATTCGTTCGTCCGTCGACTATTCTCCAGACGTGCACTGGCTCCTGTAGCAACCGAAGGGTCGTCAACACCGATGAGCACCGTGGCGGGATCCAATCAAGCAGAGAATGGAACCACCAATCCATCAGAAAGTACGTCGCCGACTCAAGCGGAAATCAACATGAGAGATGCGAGAAGAAATTTGGCGGCGGAGAGAGAGAGAAGAAGGACGCACGGTTCATTGAGGAGTGTGAGAACGTTGCCGAGATATAGAGAAGATTTAGATGAGAGCGAAATGTACGTTCGATTTTCTTACTATTTACGGGTTTTTTCTTTCTTTCTTTATATATATATATATATATATATTTAGCTAATTCTGGAAGGAGTTGAATATCTGACGTTGATCGTGTATGCTTCTTCTCTATGTTGTATGGGTTAATTAGGGCTTTAATGAAGTAAGTCTAAACTTTCTTCACGAGTTGAGCGCATACCATATTGTAATGGCTTTGTTTTTTTAATTGACTCTTTCAACTGTCTTTAGAGGAGAAGCAGCAGATGAAGAAGACATCACTGCCACTAGCACTTTTCGTCGGACGTCCACCGACTCGTTTCATTCGAATCCTGATGAATCTCTTTTGAATCATATAGCTCTTCCTGCCGAGCATCCAGCTGGAGATTCAGTGATGGGTAGAAACAGAGGCCAGTCGGTTTCCACCGTCTTGACAACTACTACAATGATGAGTGACGGGAGTCGCTCAGAAGATCAAGCAGACGGCTCGATGAGTACTCAACACTTGATTCCGACAAATGGCTGGGGCGAGGTACCACTATATACCGAACAAGGCACACCTCCCACGGTCCTCCCGTCAGATAATCCGTCTTCTGCAGCTCACTCAAGTACAGTTGAGTTCTTGACTACGATTACGAGCGAAGACACGACCAATTTGGATCGGCCGGGACGACAGTCTGGATATAGAGCGTTTTTCTCGAGAGTCAACGCCGGAAGAACAGCAAGGCAAGCAGGCGACCATCAGACGCTCTCAGTAGATGATGTGCACTCGAATACTGGTACACACGGGACACGCACTGAAGTTCGGTCGGGCAACCACCAAAGCAGACATCCTTACCAACAACATCGGAGCAGAAATTCAACTTCTTCTATCGACACCGGAGGAGGATTAGGGAACTCATTTAGATCGTCAAACGTCTCACTCCTTTTACACCCGACGACGAGCAGGTCGTCTGTCGATATGAGGACAAGGCTAATGAGCCCAAGCACCTTGAGTATCTCGGCGCCGTTGCCAGAAAGTGTGGTAAGAGGGTCGGTGTACGAGGTCCCGAGATCAGGGCTGACAAAAGATCGTGAGTCTCACCATTATAAATGTCTTTTCTCCATTCTTGGATCGCTTCTTTCGAAGCCTTGAAATATGTTCAAACTGATTTGTTGCTCTGTGGCATTTCCCCTTTAAATCAGAAATGAAATTTATAAGGTAAGTTGGGCGGATGAGTTTTTGTATCACAATGATCAGACACATGCTAAGCAAGACACTCCTGTACGGATTTTATGATGACAGTTCTACTGAAAACCTCAACAAATATGGTAAATCTTCTTTTTTTTTGTTCGTTCCTTTCGTCAAATTCTACCGTCTTAAGCTTTATTTTTCTTTTCGTGCACTTGTTTCCCTATGCATCAGCTATACCGTTCGGTGAATCAGCCTCGAGAGCCTCTTTCGATCGTCGACGATCAATGGAGCATAATGCTCCACCCCCAGCATTCGATCCTACGTCCGAAGGACCCTCCATCTCTGGAATCGATGGTCTCGACCCTCCTGTCCTGCCGTCACCCTCACTGGCATCAGCGTCGCCTGATCCTTCTCTTTCAGACTTGCCGGAAACTTCGTCGTCGTCACAAGTCCTGACTGAACTGACCTCCCCGTCTTCACATCTTGATGCTGGTCCACCGAAAGACCATCTGGTCGCTGACAGCTCCGAATCGGCGCTCAAAACTCTTGACGATCCATCATCCTCGACGATACCAACGACATCGACAAAGCGATTAGATCCGTCCCCTGAAGATTTCCTCGGAGTAGATTTCACATTCTCGCCATTTTCATCTCCGGAACCATCTTCCACATCAGCGACAGCACTTGCACCAATCTTGCCAACATCACCAACATCACCGATATCACCGACTACGACCACAATGACAAGTTTTGCTCGAGAACGAGATGAAAATGCCCCAAAGTTGGCAACGACACCTGTATCAATCGAAGTTGTACCACCTACACCAGTCTCAGTCCTAGGCTCAGCTCGTAGTTTTGCTTGATAGCTATATGGCCTCGGAATATCTCTAAAAGCCCCGAATTAGCGCATATTAAAAACCAAAGTTTCTCCTTTGTCTTTTCTTCAGATTTTTAATACATCTTCTAGCTTGCTTCTTTCACTCATGTCTATTTCACATCTTTGCTTACCTGCCTGCACCATTTCTTCCCCCTTCTTTCGTTAATATTGGAGTAAACCTTTATTTCGTATTTTTATCTCTTGGACTTTCCACCTCTATCGATCTTCACGATGTTCATGATGATCCCTTTTTTCTTCTCAATTTCGCACAATTTTCCTTGTTTGATAACCTTCTTCCTCTGCAATTTCCCCTTCCTCTTTGTTGCATAACGATATTCTCTTCTTATGGCTCTTATGATATCTGATGTCGCGCTTCCGTTATGTTCTCCTATCCTTAATAAAACGTGGTACCCTTCTCGACCCGAAGAAAAGGCCAAAACTTGGAGGATAGATTCAAAGAGACATGTCGACTTAAATCAATCTACATCGCGCCCCCTCGCCTCGCTTCGACTCCCTGCCTGACTCTTCCCAGGATGCTTCCTCCTAGATCTCTAGCTCCGGCCAAACCATTGGTGAACCCTTCTTTAACCCTGTTTCCATCGATCTGAAGACCGCCAGAAGATGATGACGGGCCGCCAGACGTTCGGTACACACCGGCTGTACCGACTTCGTAGTTCCCTAGACGAAGATTAATCGCCGGTGTGCCTGCCAAGAATGTCGAGGACGCGTTTGCGGATGGATTTAAACTAGTTGCTGGCGGTGTTGATGTGTTTGTTGCTGTTGTTGTTGGCATCGTAGAGTGGAGAGAGGATGTGCTCGTAGTGTTGCCGGTGGAGTTTTGAGGGAAGCCAGGAGATAATCCATTGGATGATGGAAGAAGATGTGATAGTTGAGGAAGACCAAGGCCAAGAGGTGTAGGAACAGATGTCATGGTAGAGGGAGGAGAGTAGAACGAAGGAGGGAATCGTGTGGCTGACTCTTCAACCATATCAAGAAAACTATCATCGTAGACAAACATATTGAAAAAAATTGTCAGTGGAACGTCAGAAAAAAAGAGCGAAAGAGTCAGGCGAGAGGAAGAGTTGAGACCGACCTCTTCGAATTGTGAACACACGTTCCACCAAGCAAGATCCGAGGAGCTGAGCTCGGGTTACCAGAGGTAGCATTCGCACTAGCTTGAAGCTGTTGATTCAATAACGCGACAGCTCGAGCCTCTTCGTATGTTGTTCCGCCTACCATAAAAAGGATGATATCCTGAGGTCTAGTTTCCACCAAAACAAGCACTCAGGAACATCAGGGTTGCTCCCATGAACTCTATCTATAGAGAAAAATGAAATCGAGTGTGAAGAAATAAACATACCGTTGAGTTCGAGCAGCACTTGAAGAGATCCCGCTCTCCTCCACTTCCAAGTATGGGTAGCTCGTTTCCTTTAGTCGGCCTTTTAACAGCAAGTCTGCCGTTTGAAGAAGATGTGGCTTGTGCTGGGTATATACATTCTCCACGCCCTATTGATCGGCATAAAAGAGAAGGCTCTGTGTAAACACAAGATCATTAGAAAGAAAAGAAAAGAGAACGAACCTGTAACCCTTTGACGAGACTTTTGCCTCTGGAGAAGAAGTTCTCGTTCATGAACAAATCATCTTGTCGCTGGTCTGCTCCCGCAAAGTTGAGCATAACATACACCAACTGTAAAAAAACATGAAGAGACCGAGTGATCAGAGTACTATGAGCAGTGACTCAGATATACAAGAGCGAAGAAGAGGATCAACATACACGGGCTCTGTCCGGGCTCAACCCATTGTTGATCAATGCATTAACCACATGAGGAATCGCGTTGGCTGAGAACCGTTGATATCTGAGCGCGTAAAGGATAGCAAGCCGTAGTTTGTTTCCTGAAGGGATGGACGGGGTCGAGAGCAGGTTTAGAACATTCTTAAGAGATGACACAAAACATGAAAGGCGGAAACGTCAGAACCAAGATGAAGGCGCTAACTACACAGAATAGCGAGAGAATAAACCAACCTTGAGGTCCGTTGTGTGACTCTCATTACTCGCTAGGCTTTGTTCCAGCTCACTGATTCCTAGCAGCCCATCCCTCTCTACAATCCGACTGAGCTCGCCCACCAGTGCGACGTGCTTACTGACATTACCTCCTAGCTTTCGAAATTCTGGGTACTCTTCCACGAAGCGTTTCATGTCGGCCACAGTCTCGATGGAGCCTGGATTGGATGCGACGGTTGATCGTTTCTGAAATTCAGAAACATAAGTCGCGAGAGAAGCACCCAGATCACCAAAGTTGGAGAATAGATGGGTCGAAAAGAAGGGATCTTGAGAAGGAGAGAGAATGACTTCCTATATAGATATGTGAGAAAAGTTGTCTAAACAAGGGACAGTGCGTGAGACAGAAACTCAGATACAAGAAAAACTTCCGAACCTTGAGCTCCGGTCTAGGTTCGTCTTCCAAGCGGACTCGACCGTTCACGATCCCTACAAGCTCATGAACCATGGCTTGATATGTCCATTGAGATAGAAGGGGCGTGACGGGATCATTTCTTCGATCTATGTAGGCATTGGTTTGTCCGATGGCCAGATAGGATACAAAAAGAAAGCGCGCAGAACGGTTTGTTTAAAACCAAGGAGTCGGGAGGGAATAAAAAGATTCACAAGTACTTGCCTAATATCATTAGCACAGGCGCCGGTCCGCTCGTTCCTTTAAACCCGAACAAGTCCCCATATACCCCTCCTGACTGATCTGTGATGGCCGAACCAACTTCCTCTGCTAGCTTCTTCGCAACACCACTCATGCGCTCCCATCGGATCACTGGTTTCTTTTTTAGCGATAGAAGAATTGAGAGCAAGCCTTGGAGATGAAAGTCTAGCATCGGAGGGTTGAATGTATGAGGAGTAGATGCATAAAGAGGGACAGGCGGCAGGGAAGACTATTGGATAGCGAAAGTAAAGAGATTACTAAGCTAGAGAGTCGAGTACGAGATCAGATGAGAGGACGAAGGGCGTACATGCGGTGAAAACGATAGTGGGGGTGCAGACAATGTGAACAAGTTTGGAAGAATTGAGAGATAGTCGGCGAAATATTCCTGAAAGAGGAAGTTATGAAAAGCGAGTCAGTCACGAGGCAACCCCAACAGAGAGCATGGCGGAATCCGACACGGCTAGACTCGCCTGAACTTCCTTAACGACTTCGAACTCATCAGCTTGAGCCAGCATCTCGATCGAAGACTTTGTCAGCACATTTGAGAAGTCTATCCCCATTCACCAAGCAAGTCATATAGTCAAGGATGTCAGCGCTTGCGACCCTGGTGTATTCTCTCAGTGGATCTGAATGAATGCGGTGAAAGCACCTACACAGCCAGTAGTTGCCATATCTCGGTTGAGCTAGTTCCTCCTTGGCCCATTCCAATGTTTCTGGGTCAGGAGAAATAAACATGATACATTTAAGATGAGGCATCCTCTCTCGTTTCGGACTATTTGGCCATCATATGTTGATCCGGGATAAATGGAATGGAAACAGCGATTAGGTTTCGACGACGCTTGCAATAGATAGACTTGAACGCGTACTTATCAAGCCGATCTGTAAGATAAACCTCGTGAGACAGCAGAGAGGACTGAGTGGCTGCCAGCGAAAGGATAGGGGTCTGTATGAACCAGGAAGGTAAACACATTCAATGAACTGTCCATCAACTGCAACATTTAGAAGAGATCAAGAGGGTTCGCAGCTGACCGTATGAGGATCAAGGAGGAGGACCTTCATCCCAGAGACCTCTGTGAGCATCCGATCTAGGTAGGTCTGGATAGCCTTGAGCGTGTCCATCGGTATAGTTTTTATGTGTGTGTATCGAAGCTTTCTAACTCTGTTGTGGGCTTCGTCAAGGATAAGGTGATGGCGATAGTTGATGACGATGACGGAGATGAGGAAAGTGAGCCGAATTTGATCTCATCCATCAACCGCCGACCACCATAAGCTATCCAGCCCGTCAATTGAGTAATGCCTCACTCTCATCATTCTCGTTAGTCAGTCTTCTTCCCTTCTCCCCATCTGTACTAGCTGGTCAGAATCTCATCCCCTGTGATTCAGATTCGGGTCAGTTCTGTAGACACGCCAAAGGCACTCTCGAACAAGTCATCCAGGAGGCAATCAAGCAAGGCTTCACTACTTTCGGTCTGTCGGAACATGCACCTAGGTTCGTCCAGATGTCTCTCTTTCCTCTTTATCCGAAACTTGATAATGATTTTGAATCCTGCCTGTACTTTATCTGCTCTCTTCATAGATATCGCCAGCAGGATCTCTACCCTGAAGAAGTCAGAAATCTGTTTTTTTTTTCTGCGTACAACCCGTCATCTCGCGCTGCTGACCCCGACTTTCTGGGATTTATTGATTTTCCTAGTCCGACCTGAGTCCGACGGCCCTGCACGAGATTTACCTTTCTTTTCTTGAGGAAGCACATCGACTCCGAGAGATCTATCGCTCAGAAATCACTCTTCTTATCGGAATCGAAACTGATCTGATCACCCCGCTCGATCTGACTGGTCTATCCGCTCTGCTTGAGGCGCAAGCGTCTCGAATCGATTATGTCGTCGGCAGTCTCCATCACGTTCATCAAATTCCTATCGACTTTGATGAGCCTACCTTTCAACACGCTATTCGCTCAAGTGTCCCATCCGGATCCTGCCCCGATACTACCACGGAAGACGAACGAATCATCAACCTGACCGAAGCCTACTTGGATGGACAGTACGAGCTCATGCGGACGATCCGACCAGAGGTCATCGGTCATTTTGACCTTATCAAACTATGGAACCCTTCTTGGAGCCTTCGTACGCTTGGTGAAGGATCCGTCTGGTCGAAAGTAGAGAGAAATGTCAAGGAGGCTGCCGGCTATGGTGCACTATTTGAGTTGAATGCGGCTGCATTTAGAAAAGGATGGAACGAGGCATATCCGAGTTGGGAGATCCTAGAGGTACATATTCTGACCATCCCTTTCCCACGCCTTCTCCGTCTTCCGAGTTCAATACTGATATCCCTATCTTGTTCACCTTGTTAAAAGTTGATTGTCTCTGTCAAAGGCCGGCTGTGCCTTTCGGACGACTCTCATGGGCCCCAGGCCGTCGGTCTCAACTATCATAGGTTACACGACTACTTGCGCGCGCATGACATCTCTGAACTTTGGTATCTCTCTCTAGATGATCCAGACCAATCTTTATCGTCGCCGGACAACGACAAGGGTGTCGATACCTCGACGGTTCGTAAGAGAAAAGGGAAACGGAGTGGCAGAGCGCGCCCGAAACAGGTCGAGGGTAACTGGTGGGAAGACCCGTTTTGGAGGACGTGTCTGGAGGCAAATAGATTATCGGGACTGTGAGATCGACTTTAGGGTGGTCTGGATGAACAGAATGCATATACAAGATCGAAAGCCTACAGTACGACAGCAGCGAAGATGACAATGGTCACAAATAAGAGAAGGGGAACGAAGCGAGATATTAATCAGAGATAGGCCGAAAACAACAGGACAAAACAGAGTGAGCCAACAAATCTCGATTGTTGAAACGAGCAAGAGTTGGACACAGAAAAGGGAAATGATAAATCCAGAACAAGTATTTTAAAAAAGAGAAAGAAAAGAAAAGAAAAGAAAACCTCTATATCAAAATCTAGTCTAATGTTCAAATCTGAGAAACCGAAAGAGAAACAAAACCGATGAAAGTGTAAGAAAGAGAGAAAAGGAAAACAGCCCCAAGTCTAGAGTGATCAAGGCAGAGGATAGTATGAGATGAGAAGACTGGACTCCATCTAAGCATCGATATCAATCGCCAGCTCTTCGACTGTAGGGCAGTTGCAGACCAGGTTCATGTCTCCAAAGGCATCGTCGATTCGACCGACCGTAGGCCAGAACTTGTTGGTCCTTAGAGAAGGAAGCGGGTAAGCGGCTTCCTCTCGAGTGTAAGGTCGGTTCCATTTATCATCGGGCAACGCTAGCACGGCGACAGTGTGAGGCGCATGAGTGACCACGTTGTTTCCCTTTGGCTGCTTTCCATCGGCAATCGCCTGGACTTCTTTTCGGATCTGGAGCATTGCATCACAGAATCGATCAATCTCGGTGAGACTCTCCGACTCGGTCGGCTCGATAAGCATTCCAGTGGAGATCGGCCAGGAGCAGGTAGGCGGGTGAATTCCGAAGTCCTGAAGACGCTTGGCAAAATCCATGACCTTCAAACCCGTTGTCGGCTCAAACTCGGCCAGGTCCAGCAAGAGCTCGTGGGCAACCAGTCCATGCTCGTTACTGAACCTCAGTTTGTAAGCACCCTCCAATCTTTTCGCAATATAGTTGGCAGACAGGATAGAAATCTTGGCCGAGTTGGTCAAACCGGCTCCTCCGAGCATCTTGATAAACGCCCAGGAGATAGGAAGGATGGATGCACTTCCCCAAGGGGCAGAAGAGACGGAATCAATGGCCTGGGATCCACCAGTCTGGATGACGGCATGACCAGGCAAGAACGGAGCTAAGTGCTCTCTGACACCGATAGGTCCAACTCCGGGTCCTCCTCCACCATGAGGAATCCCGAAAGTCTTGTGAAGGTTGAGATGAGATACATCACTTCCACAAGCGACAGGGTTTGTGAGTCCCATCTGGGCGTTCAAATTGGCACCATCCAAGTAGACCTGTCCACCGTTGTCATGTACGATCTGGCACGCCTCCTGGACGCCCTGTTCGAACACACCAAAAGTAGACGGGTAGGTAACCATGAAAGCGGCCAGTCTGTCCTTGTGCTGTTCTACCTTGACCCGGAGGTCAGCCATGTCGAGCTCACCGTTGGCCAAAACTTTGACGGACACGACCTTCATTCCGGCCATGACGGCAGAAGCGGGGTTGGTCCCGTGGGCACTAACGGGAACCAAGCAGATGTCTCTCTGACCCTGTCCGATAGACTCAAAGTAGGCCTTGATGACCAAAAGACCGGCAAACTCTCCTTGAGCCCCCGAGTTGGGCTGAAGCGAAACGGCATGGTAACCAGTGACGATGGCAAGATCATTCTCGAGTTCTTTGATGAGCCTCTGGTAACCCTTGGTCTGGTCCGCAGGTGCGAAGGGGTGGATGCCTCCGAAACCGGGAAGCGTCAAGGGGACCATGGAGGCGTTACTGTTCAACTTCATGGTGCAGCTTCCAAGAGGGATCATTGAGTGGACGAGAGAGAGATCTTTTCCTTGGAGGAAGTAAAGGTATCGGAGCATTTCTGTCTCCGAGTGATGGGTGTTGAAGACAGGGTTGGTCAAGAATGAGCTTGACCTTCTGAACTGGTCTTCTATGAAGACCTCGCCAGTCGTTCCGGTTGCTCCGACCTCGGTTGCCTTGTTGATGAGCTGTTGGGCCTTGAACTGTTCTGCGCCGGCGGCCTTGGCAAACACATTGACCAGCTTCATCAGGTCCATCAGACCAACACTCTCGTCAAGCGTTACACCGACCGTTCGCTCGTCAATCCTTCGGAGGTTGATAGATGATTCGGCAGCAATTCCATGCAGAGCCTCGGCGCTCAGGTCAGAAGAGACCGAGATGGTGAGGGTATCGAAGAAGTGCTTGTTGACGATCTGGTAAGGCGATGAGGGGAAGGAGACCAATATCTCTTTCAAGATATGAGTCAAGCCATGGACCTTGGTAGCAATCCGTTTGAGTCCTTCTGGTCCGTGGTAGACGGCGTACATGGCCGCCATGTTGGCGAGCAAAGCCTGAGCGGTACAGATGTTACTGGTAGCCTTCTCTCGTCGGATGTGTTGCTCTCTAGTCTGCAAAGCCAGTCGGTATGCCCTCTCTCCGTTGGAACCTTTACTAAGACCAATGATTCGCCCGGGCATCTTTCTCTTCAAGGCATCTTTGCAAGAGAAGAATGCGGCATGAGGCCCACCATATCCGGCGGGCACACCAAATCGAGCCGAGTTTCCAAGAACCATGTCAGCTCCCCATTCACCCGGGGGCTAGAGAACAAAATACATGTAGAGGCGGGGATATCAGCAAGTGAAAAAAAAACGCGGAGCTAGACGAAATGAAAAGAAAGGAAAAGCAAGCAAGCAAACAGATAAACAAACCTTGAGCAACGTCAGTGCCAATAGATCAGTAGCCACTGAAACCTTTCCGCCTAGCTCGTGGACCTTTTGAGCGGTGTTTTCCCAGTTTCGGATCTCTCCGTTAACGTCTGGGTACTGGACAAGGATTCCGCAGAGGTCCTTGGCGATTTCGGGCTTCTCGAGAAGCTTATCGGGCGAACCGACAACGATCTTGACACCAAACCCTTTGGCTCGAGTTCGGATAACAGACAAAGTTTGAGGAAGCTAGTGAAGTATTTACAGGACAGGGTTAATCAGCCGGAGTGACTGAAAGCTGTGATTCACATAAGCGTGTGTACATACCACACCAGAGCCAACGACATAGGTCTTCTTTCCTTTGGCAGCGTTCATTGACATAATCATAGCTTGATTCATCGAGATAATCAGTCAGCCACCGTGTTGTCCATGTTGGGTTAGATAGATCAGGATTGAGTAGAAGACAAACCTTCAGCAGCGGCCGTTCCTTCGTCGAGCAGACTAGCGTTGGCAAACTCAAGACCAGTAAGAGAGGTGACCATGGTCTGATAGTTGACCAAGGACTCCAATCGACCCTGAGCAATCTCTGGTTGGTAGGGCGTGTAGGAGGTGTACCATGCGGGGTTTTCGGTAACCTATGGATGTTTGAACGATGGAAGCGAGCGAGCGATCAGCTTCCGGCTAGAGCATACATATGGAGAGAAGGGGCGACGGTATGTAACTTACGTTTCTAAGGATCACTCCGGGAACGACAGCTTCATGGTAGCCCATTCCGATGTAACTCTTAAAGACCTTGTTCATTCCGGCGACTTCTCTGGCCCGTTTGGAAAACTCGGAATCCGAGTAAGGTTGAATGGTCTCGTCCGACACGACTGACGGGTTGATGCGGATGGACTCGGGAACGGAAGCGCTGATGAAGGCATCCATCGAATCGTAGCCCAACCGAGCAAGCATCTTCTCGGTCTCATGCGCATCGGGACCGATGTGTCGCTCCGGATGAAGGTCGAGCGGAGCAAAGATGCTGTGAAAGTATGAAGGACATGTTTTGAAAAGATCGTCCGAGATGTTAGGGTTATATGGCCGATAAGACCGAGAAAGACTTGGACACTCACGAGTCTACAAGTGTAGTATAAGGAAGAGCTGGACTCGTCTGTGAGACTTTTCTCTTGGAAGAAACAACAGGAGAGGCATTCTTGATGGAGAGTGACCGTGCCTGTAGAGATCCGTTTACCAGGGCGAGTGGATGACTTTGTTTTTGAGCCAATCGCCTAACGACGGCCGAGAGCCTGAACGATGACAGCATCAGGAGAAGGAAAGGAGGAAGAAAGCGATTAAGGGAGAGAAAGAGAAAGAATGAGAAGCGAAAGGAAAAGGCGAAGGCGAAGGAATCGATGGTGGAAGAAAGAAGAGGAAAAGAAAAAGAAGACGTTCACTCTCAAGCCATCCTGTTTTAGAGAAGAAAAAAAAATGTCATCGCACCGAGAGTTTTGGCACGGTGAAGGAAGCAGATAGCCAGCATACATCTGTCGGTCTTGCGCGGAGAATTCGACCTAATGAAATTTGTAGTGTTTATTTTATCAAGTTGTAGTGTTTTAGTCTATCAAGTTGTAGTGTTTTAGTCTATCGATCTAGTGTTCTATCCACTCGATAACTTGATCTTCTTGTTCGATCACTGTTTACTTTTCTATATATCAGTCGTATCGGTATTCATATGGCATTCTAATTGAGTCCATTCAATCTTCAACAGACACATCCTCCTTTGAACCGGGGGAATCCAACAATATCTTTCAGGTTGCTCACTCCTGTCGCCCAGGAGACCATTCGGTCAAACCCAAGGCCGAAGCCACCGTGAGGAACAGAACCATAACGGCGTTGATCAAGGTACCATTCCAACGGTCCGGTCGACATGTTTCGTTGTCTGCAAGAACTCAGCCCAGTGTCACATGTTGTCAGATACGGTGGAAACCAGAGACAAGAGTAAAAGAACGAAGAAACAAGAAAAAAGACACATAAGAGAAAACCACATACCGCATCACATCCAACAATGGATCCAGCCGGTGTTCACGTAAACTTCCACCCGCCAACTCACCTACTCCTGGCACCAACAAATCGAAACAAGCCACCGTGCTCGCCTTCTTGGCCTCGTTAGGTAGCATATAGAATGCCTTGAAACTGGCTGGGTAATTGTATATAAACACCGGTCCGCCTTCTCTCGACGCGAGCCACTGCTCGTGCTCCGTTTGAAGGGCCTGTCCATCTATAGGCTCGAGTTCAAACGGAGCCTCTGCGTGAGCGTGTACCAACAGATCAATCGCCTCCGCGTACGACAGTCGCCCGAATGGTCTCTCTACTGCCGATCTGATCCTGTCTGCTATCCCTGGCTTCCCCCAAAACACTCCTATCCCGGCACCTGCGTCCGGATCCTCCTCCTTCGCCATTTCCCCTGTTTGCCGATCGCCCAGAGGGAGTCCCTTCGAGAGGCCTCGGAGCACGGTCTTGACTCCTTGCTCGGTAAAATCCATCAGTTCATCTACCCGGTTGACGAATGCAAGCTCAACCTCGAGCATCGTAAACTCTGCCAGATGTCTACTCGATCGGGAAGGCTCGGCTCGAAAGGATGTTGAGAGCGTATACGCCCTTGGACAAACCGGCAAGTACGTTTCGAGATGAAGTTGAGAAGAGACCGTCAAGTTTGCACCCGGTGGTTCCGGAAAAAATGCCTCTGATGATTTGTCTGCCCCGGCGGTCTCATCCGAAGAAGGCGCGGTCACTCGAAAGGTCTCGCCTCCTCCTTCACAATCGATACTGGTGATTAATGGTGTATGGATATGTACGAATTCATTCTCCTTCATGACCCGCGCATCCAAAGGAACATACCACAGGCTATCAGCTCCTCTTTTCTTCCTTTCTATCTTTCAAGCAAGCGAGAACGAGGGGAAATCAGCCAAAAAGACTCACCCACCTCAAGAAACGATCTCCACTCCCTCGCTATCCGGTCTCTCACCCTGACGATAGCCGCATTCTCTCTCTCTCTCATCCTCAAATGAGCGAGCTCTCGGAGATGAACAGTCGGTCGGTTCGTCGTGTTGAGAGGTCTTGATCGGTCCTTGGTAGGACTCGGTACCACTGATGGTTCAACTAAATACGTCTTGAGTTCAGCACGTTTGAGCACACGCCACGCATACACCAGACAAGAAATGAAGGTAAAAGGTCACACTGTAATCAGCTTGGCTCAAGCACAACCAGTTTACTAGAATCTATGTTGAAGATTGAGTCTACCTGGCTATCGCATTCGCCCAACACCGTCAAATCTTTGGCCTGAAGCTCTACAGGTTGTCCAACCCCAGGAGAAGGAATCAAATCCCCTTGTATCTTAACGGACGACCCTCTCGTTAACGATTCGACTATCCTATCAAACATGATGACCCAGAGAAAACATTGTTTCAGAACTCCAAACACTATGCTGGTTGATCATTAAAGCACAGATCGACGAATATAGATAGACAGAAACGAACCTTCGAAGATTCCCAGCAGACGACAAATCATCCTTCTTCCCTGATATGACGACTTGTAAAGCCTCGTCCGAAGTCCCATCCTTGATCTTCAGGAACGCCACGTATTTTTTGATCTGGATATTAGATACCCATCCATGTACTACCGTCGAACTATTTTGGGCTGGAAGCGATGCTGATTCCGATGCTTGTATTGGTGACGGTGAGGTCGGAAGGATAGAGGACAGCTGTTCATCTGTAGGTCGCGTCGGCTGAACAGCCGGAGGAAAGCTGGTCCGGAGGAGTTGCTTGATCGTTCGAGGAAGGAACGGTAAAGGTTTCAATCTAGAAAGTGTGGGCATCATCTTTTGTGTGTCGAGATAGTTCTTGATCGGCCGACCAAGAGGAAAGAGATGTGCTTGCTAAATGGAGAGGTGACAATCTAGCTTGTACGAATGGAAAAAGACAGACGCGGTTTATAACACCATCTGTTTACATGCTATTTTTCAAATTTGCTTATGCTACACGCTTCATTCATATCAATATCCCTAGCTCGACCTTTGTCAGACATTTTATTTTAAGATCTTGTGAAGATCCAAGATACACCCTGTGCCTTAAGCTAGATATACACATAGCAAAAAAGGTGAATCTTTTTTTAATGATCAGAGATAAAGAAAGCTCGCTGGGTTGCAGCTACCAAACAATCTCTGCCTGATGGGTCATCACACCGACCTCCTTTCTTTGTTTGAATAGTGAAGGGTAGACAAACTGTCTCCCAACATGTTCCGAAAGAAGACACTCCAATAAGAACTGTGCTCACTTCAAGCCCGATAGAAAGTGAAGGATGAAAGAAACTCACACGCTGATCGTACTCCCGCATCACCTCACTATGGATAACTTCTCTGTCCTTGACCATCTCCGTGTATTTGGCCACCAGAAGATAGACTGTAAAATTAACTGTGAATGCGGCTAAGAAAGCGGAGAAGGGCGCATAAGGGGTTATCAGGTGAAGCAGCAGAGAGGCTGGTGGGGTATATGTTCTGAAGATATGCGTTTTGAAGAGAAAACGAGAAAATTAACAGACTGGTCAAGATGAAAGTTATCGAGAGGCTAGGGAGACGAACGAAAAGAACTGAAGATTAAAATCCGGAGGCGACCAAATATCCAATTGCTGAACCATTCTTCGCCTTCTTTGTGACTGATGTTTGTCCGTATCCGAGGCCGCTGGTAGCGAAATCAAAAACCGGAGTAGGGGAACCGGATTCAATCGTTTTCTGAGAAATACACACCCACAAAGATGAGCCAGCCAAAGATAAATAAATGAAAGATAAATGTCAGTGTCCGAATTCATCGAATAGCACACATACACCAAAAAGGAGAAGACAGACAGGATCCAAATAAGTCCGGCCCGATAGAAAGCCGGATCAGTGAATTTAGCGGATTTGAGATGGTTGAGCCCTTCAGAGTCTACTATGACTTCATCCTCTTCCACAGCTTTGGCGTTCGGACTCGATATTGGGTCCTGGCAAAGATATGCGCATGCAATGTTGATCGGAGAAAAATGCGTGCGGTGGTCAGCATGAATACAGCGTAAGTTTCAAGGGATAAAGACCGTAATCTGATGATTACCGTTCGGAGATGCATTCGATATGATCTTGTTCGAGTAAACAGATACATCGTGTTCATGGCTCCCACAACGAAAAACAAAAACGATAGCCAAGCGGACTACGAATGGAATATCAGCCAAATCCAGCTGTGATCAAATTTCTGAATAGGACATAGAAAGATATCTTACCCAATGTCCCCAGCCCCATGATCTACCAGTGACTGACTCAAATTCGGAGTCGTACCTTCCTCCCAGCGGTCTATCTTCTACTGAGCTGGTCCTGAGAATATTCCTTTTTTTGTGTTGAGAATCTGAAAACAGAGGCGCTCTCAACAGGAACTGGAAGAATGTCAAAATGAGGCCTAGCGGTCGAGCAATCCTCATAAAGTCTGGGAAGGAAGCTTGAATTTGATTAAGGATATCATGAGGCAGATCTTGGATCCTAATGGAGCATCAATGATCGGTGTAGGAAGAAATGGCAGAGTTAGAGAGTTGAGGAAGAATAGCCATGAGCTTGGAGTACAAGATCGACGAGAAGCTTAGAAAGTCTCACGTACCTGTCCATCAAAGGTCTCTTCCTCACAAATCTTTTCGGTTTCTGTCCACTTGGGGTTCCCCCAACCGAATCTCTCGGTCCTCTCGCTGCCGGACTGTCTTTCGCCAGCGCCTTCTTTGCAGCTCTCCTGCTTCCTTCAAAATCGAAAGGGACGGTCGAGCCTCCTCTGGTGAGACTAGAAGGAGTGGGAGGTTGAAAGATCGGTCGTCTGGTGGGTGTTTGGACCGCTGAGGCTGCAGAATACCTGGGTGACGAGTTATGAGCTTGAGACGTGTTATAAGTTGGACCGGACGACAAAGAAGATGAAGAAGAATATGCTCGCAAGGGAGATTCAGTATCGGGAAGGTGGTTAGACCGGATGAAAGGAGAAGTTCCTGTTGAAACAGAGGTGGAAGAAGATGTACTTGGAGAACCGACCGCCTGAGAGAGAAGGGATCTCTTCTTGGGCCGTGTACTCGGAGTAGGTGTGCCCTGCATAATAGCAGCTGAGCTTTATGAATGTCTTCGATGGCAATCAAGATAGAACAGGAGAATGATGATGAACCGTTAGAGGACAAAGAAGGTAAATAGACAAAGGAAATCTCGCTTTGATTACGTAAACGATTGTTAACCAAAACATACCAAGCTTGAGATCTTGCCCTTCGACACGCTTATGCACACACATCAAAGAAAAGAAAAGAAGAAACATGACATAAGAGAATTCGGAAAAGATTACAACAAACAATCCCATCGCTAGATGAGATGAGAAAACGGAGGGTGCGAGAGGGAGTGGAAATCTGGGGTAGAATAAGGAATATGACAGTAATCAAGCAGTGAATTAAATAAAGAGAAAAGACTCGGTGAGAATGAGAAAATGGTATGATAGGTTGAACAATGCGACATGCGAACTCGATAACAACCGAGTCCGATGTATGAGAATATAGTCGCAAGACGAAAGGGAACGTCAGGGCAAAGAAAGAGAGAAGAAGGGATCTTGGTTGGACAAACGGAGAGTAAACAGAAGCATTTGAAAGCCATTCTTCATCGTAGACATGAATGTTAGTGAAACGAACAGACACAATCGTAAGAGTGGCGATAAACGTCTTGAAAGATAAACATTGCACTCACCTAAAACTAATGAGTGCCTTCTACTCCGTTCATTGCTGCCTCGCCTGCTTCTCCAGTTTCCTCCTCTGCTTCTGCCTCTTCATCTTCATCCTCATCTTGCTCGTCGTCCTCATCCTCATCACCAGCTAACTCAGACCCTTCCATCCAGGACGCCTCAACTGTCTGCTTGACTCGTCGGACATACTCCTTCATGCTATCTCGATAGAGTTGAGCGGCTTCAGCATTAGCAGGACTGATTGAGGAATGTACGGTGCCAGTACAACACATTCGAGTGAGCATCTATAGATGAGAACCTACAGACAACAAGGTTGATTCAAATCAAGGTAGAACTCACCTGTTCGGGTTAGGATCGTTGAAAAGACTTTGGATACTAGTCAGAATAGCAGCCACATCATATGTCGGCGACCATCTGTTCTGAAGAATATCCAAGCAGAGCTCTCCATTTGCATACACATTGGGATGGAACATCTTTGATAAGAATTTAACAGTTGGCGGCTTGTTAGGATAGGTTTCCTCGAACGATAGAGTTAGTCGAAACGTTCCATCTTCGAAAGGAGTTTCGGCTGTGTGTTTCATAGGGGACTATATTAGTGTACTCGTGCCTCGATAGGTGGAGGACCAGAAAGAAGTTTGTTCTCCTTTATGGGCAGTCTCGAGTTATTTAAACAAAGCCAGGCCATGCCCTGAGAGAAATCACCCTCAGTATGAGCAGACAAAACATACCTGGACCAAATATCACAGCGTTCCAAAGCATCAAGTTATCTGCACAAGGAGCGCCAGAAACCCCAAACGGTGGATCTGACGAGAGTCGCTTGAAATCCCGAATGAGTCGTCGACGACAGGCTGTAGACTAATGCGAAGAGTAAAGGAAAGGAGACAAGCGATTCAAACTCTGATCAGATTCATATCTATTGATACCCTCATCAGCATATCTGCACCTACCATGGCTTAGAAGGATATCAAATGAAGTAAAATGGTCAATGAGGTGGTTGTGTCGTGTGTGTAAAGTTCGAGGATGAAAGAAAGGAGAGTATGGAAATCAAGTGGAACTCAATTACGTAAGCGGTCGTCCATCGATTCTGAGCTCCCATCTCTTACTTGCTACACACACAAACCTACGCACATACATACACATACATCATGTTCACTCTCCTCAGATCACGTCGAACGCATAGATCGACTGGGTTACTTTCCAGCCTTATCAGATCATTTGCATCAGATCCTTCATCTTCAGATGCTTCTTCTCTCAACTTGTTCCCAAAATCAGCCACATCAGCGCTCGATGTGAATACTACTCAACCGTTTCAGAAACCGCCTCCGACGCGTATACCTGAAGATGATACTCCTTTGGGATCCATCCTTCGCAAGACGATTGATGTGAGCCTCGTTCGATATAGAGATATTCATTTCTCTCCATGAGATTGAATTCATTCCTACACTTCGTTACTACTTGATAGGCGACAGGTCCAATGCCTTTAGCGAGATACATGACACTCTGCCTGGGGCATCCAGAACATGGATACTATACCACCAAAGAAGACGTTCTTGGAGAGAAAGGAGATTTTATCACTAGTCCGGAAATCTCTCAAGTATTCGGAGAGGTAACGCTTGATCTTCTTCTAGACATACGCGCTTGAATTCATTCGAGCAATATCAACGGCGCTGACCGGCATATCTGATTGTATGCCGATATACACAGTTGATCGCCATTTGGTTGATCACTCGATGGCAAGCCAATGGATCACCTTCAAATGTTAGGTTATTGGAACTAGGACCCGGGAGAGGAACTTTGATGGTTGATATTCTTCGAGTGAGCATATTCTTGTTCTGCACCGTGCTTCTTCGTTTGGACAGTGTTCTCACTTCACGTTGATCTCATTTTTATATGTTCATTTATTCGACATAGACGTTCAGACAATTTTCATTCATGGCCGAAACGATACAGACGATCGACCTGGTTGAATCATCTCCTGTCATGAGAGAAATTCAAAAGAAAGCCCTAGAGACGTATCTCAAGAGGAAGGATGGCAGCCAGGTTGAAATCAGGTGGTTCGATCGGATCGAGGAGGTTCCAGTGTGTAAGTCCTTTTATCAAACCTTAATTGAATCGTTAATTAATCTTACTCTGATGATCTTGCACGTTGATTGTTCTGGGATTCTCTTATCTATCTCTTACATCTACCATCAAAAGCTGATGCATATACCCTCTTCAGCGCACATGAATTTTTCGACGCTCTTCCTATTCATCTCCTCGAGCGTGTCCCTCCTCCATCTGAGCCAGATCCTTCTCCTGTAACGATTCAGCCCTCTCCGAAGAATGCTGATCCTCTAAAACCTTGCTTTCATGAGCTCCTCGTGACTTACACCCCACCCTCGCCTTCCTTTCACTTTACACTCTCTGTTGAGCCGACTCCGTATTCAACTTATATTCCTACAACGAGCGTCGAGTTTGAGAATGTTCAGATCGGACAAAGGGTCGAGGTTGGAGCGGTTGGGTTTGGAATTATGAGGCGCTTAGGAGCACTACTTTTTGAAGGGAAAGATGCTGGTGGAGGGAGTGGTCTGGTAATTGACTACGGAAAGGATGGCTTCTATAGTGAAAGTTTCAGGGTATGCTGTCTCCTTGGGCGTTTTCTAACGCGCCGTACTTGATCTTTCTGACCCCCTTTTGAGCATTCAACTTTTTCGCCTCTTTTCTCGTCCTGTCTTATCTCATAATTGTAGGCTTTTAAAGCGCATACGGCTCTCTCTCCTTTTGTCACTCCCGGCCTATCCGATCTGACCGCAAATGTGAACTTTTCTCACCTCCGCACTGCCCTGCTGGCTTCTCCGTTCGGGTCCAAAGTAAGACCGCTTGGCCCAATATCCCAGGCTGATTTCCTTGAACAGATGGGTTTGGCACATAGGCTAGACGGCCTAGTGAGAGAAAAATCTGAACACGCTAATAAGAGAATTAGACAAGGTGCGGAGAGGTTGATTGATAGGGAGGGTATGGGGACGGAGTATGTGTTTTTTGGTATAGAGGGGAAGCCAAAGGAGTCATCTCAGGGAGATAAGGATCAAACCGTGTGGCCATTCACTTGATTGATGAATGAAAAGGCTTGTCAGACCGATTGATTGACTCGCTCAAATACTCTATGTGGCAGAGATTGCTAACAAAATCATACAGATCAACATGGAAATAAATCCAGCCAACAGATCAAATGACACAAGACTACATAAACAAACATGGGCGCAAGATGAAAGCATACGGAAAGGAAAAGTTTAGATATAAACACAAATAAAATCGTACTATCAATATAGCCATGTGAGAGCCGACTCTGACTGGCAAGCGAGCATGGAAGCAACTATCAAGTATATAAGAAGATGAAAAGCGCGCCAGGTATACATAACGAGAGAAAAAAATACGGTTGTGAACGACTTGCAATATTTGAGAATCCGAGACTATCTCTTTGTTCTGGTCCTCTTTCCAGGCTTTACGATAATTTCTTCCTCTACAATGTAAAATCAGAATAGCACGACGATGAATTTCAGTTCTTTCTCGACAATTGAAAAGCATAAAGGAACAAGAAATACCTTCCACATCTTGGGTCATATCCAGCATCTCCTCGTCTATGTCTATGTCCCCGGATACTACCGGAGCGGAGGCCAGTTTGGAAGCAGTCGACGACTCTGAGTCTTGATCGGAAAGTCCAGAAGAAGCCGGCGACGGAGCATCCATCACCAGTTCTTCTTCATCAAACTCTTGTATATCCCTGTTGCCCGCTTCCCCATCGTCAGAAGAGGCGTTTCGTCTAGCTGTTCGAGCCTTTGGCTTGGGTCTAGCCTTCTTCTTAGTCCGTTCATCGTCTTCTGGACCGATACCCGACTCGCCATGCTCAGAGTCAGAATTATCGATCGTCTTGGTTGACGTTCGCTTACGCTTCGATATTTCACGCAAAGAGATATCAGGATGTTTCTTGGTAGCATCTTCGTTATCAGACGTCGCTTGAGCCACTTGAAGCCGAGCGCCAGAGGCGATCTTGGAGTCTTTGGACATTGTTGTCGTCAACTGTATTGATTAGAGCGAAATTTATTGGAAATGAACTTGAGCCATCCAGCAAGATAAGGGAGAAAGGTGTGAAAGACTGACCTTCTTCTCGTATGTTCTGTAACTGTCCCAGACCTTATTGGAAGTCACCTCGATTTTAAACTTTGTGAGTGTCTCATCCAAGTGTATTTTACTTAAGAAGAAACCACCATGGATAATGTTAGCCATCGATGGTCAGAGAAAATACAAGAAAAGAAGATTGACTGACATCTTCAGTGCCTCTCTGCCCTCCATTCCAACAGAGAGAGGGATCAATGCCCGGAAGTAAGAATAAACTTTCCTAGCCTTGGACTTGTTTCCGTTCTTCTGATACTGGCCTAAGCGTCGGAACAAAGTATCAAGCAGAGTTGTGTGGAGACTTGTGAGCGTTTTAGAATCAACATGCTTTGAGATTTTGAATTGGGTTCCATAAACGACAAGGCCACTTGTGAGGAGCTTGGCAAGCGAGATGAAAGTTGCCTCATCGATTTGATCGTCAAGAAAGAGCTCGAAACACTAAGATGGGCCAGAACGATTAGTTTGGTATTCTTCGGACCCACTTGAATGACAACAGAAGAACTCCTCACATTCTCCAAAGATTGAAGCACAAGTTTCTCGATTTTTTCTTGCTGGTGCTCTCCATAGCAAGCAATAGAACGAACGTCATCCACAAGTGAGCGGCAGAGGATATCGTACTCAGTTCCAAAGCGACCGTAGTGAGTAAATATTATGGCAGCATGTTGGATGTCGAGAACGTCCGTCTTGAGTGCGGTCACGAACGCTGCGATGAGAGAAATGAATTGATGCTCCTGGACGAGAACGGCTTCGCTAGTAAGCGTGAGGTCTGTTATTTGTAGAACGAATAAGAACCGGGGCAAGAGAAGACACAGAGAGGGCAAAGATATCAGCTTGAGCTTTTCTGCTCTTTCCTGATCTATCTTGATTACTTAGAACGTGGTACGGACCATCATCTCTACTATGCTTGACTCTCTTGGCCTTTTGTGCGACCTTGTTGGATTTGGAAGGACTCGTCTCGCCCTCATCTGGATCGTTGTCTTCATCATCACTAGACTCATTGGCATCCTTTTTAGTTGCCACAAGCTCGGAACGCTCCTCGATGTACCGCTCGATCTCCGATTGAACGTAATCAGCGCACTTGGCCTGAGCCTCGATAGGAAGAGATAAACGCAGTGGTTTAGGTATTGTGTATACAACTCCTTTCCGTTCGGCAGGAGTTAAATCAGGTTGGTGATTGTACAGAATGTGGAACCGAAGCAACAAGTCGAAAGCCTATATTTACAAAGAAAGTCTCTTGTGATCAGATACCTGCCATTGTTCTGGTGTAAATTTATTCTCTTCTCTGTCAACGGAGGAATTTGGTTATATGCTTACAGCAGCCCGAACAAGTTGAACAGAATTGGACTGAGTGCCGATAGCACACTCCTCCACCAATTCAAGCAGCGCCGATCGCTTTTCGAGAAGAATGGGTTGTAATGCCTCATTCTCTAACGCCTTGGAAGTTCGCCAAAAGATATTTCGAGCCAGCGCTTCAAGAGCGTTGACGACCAGCTGTATAAGCAGACGTCAAGTAGGTAAATATCAACACTGATGCTGTTCTTTGCTAAAAAGAGTGAGATTTCACCTTGCGCTCCTCTTTATAACCTAGCGTTCCTCTTGAAACCAAGGCTAGCAGAACAGTCCAGCCACTGCTTTGCTTTCCTCCTTCATCCTCGTCCATTGACTCGGTTAAATCTCTCTGTGCAAGCAGCAACTTTATTCTTAAACAACAACTCTCCAAGCTTCCTACTTCCTCCTCTGTGAACGTAGCAGTGTATACATCTCGACCTGCAATGATTGCTCGAAGAGCAGCGAAAAGAGCCTCTTCTAGCTCGGCGATTTTCAAACTATTGGTATTCGCTAGGGGTTCCGTAGTTAGCATTGCTTGAAGGGCCAAGATAGATGCATCTAGCACGTCCACGTCCGAGTTCTTGAGGATCAATCGAATCAAGTCGGTCCAGAGGGCCTCGTAAGCCTTGATGATGAAGACCAATGCAAAGAATCAATAAGCAGACGACAAGCGACTTAAAGTAAAAAAGAAAACTAACGGTAGTGATTCGGAGATCCAGATACATATCAAGATTCATCACGAGAGGGATCGCTAGAACAAAGATCAAATGCCGGTTGTCACTCTGGTACTTGGCAATCAATTTTGGTAGAAAGTTGATCAATAGTCGAGTCATGTCAGTCAAGACAGTAGACTCCTCGTTAGCCTGTGAAGAAAGAGTTTCAGTTAGATAGGATACAAAGGGAAGCCATTTTGTTTCTCCCTGATCAAACATCCAGAATAGTAGAAAGAAACACTGACCAAGCGATTAGCCTCCTGCTTGGTTTTCTTTAAGCCAGTAACCAAAATTTCCAAGAGACAGCCTTCCTCTTCTTCATCCAACTTCCATCCCTCCTCCACTACACTGTTATCAAGACTAGCGTCCTGCTGGCTGTTCTTCTGAGAGTGATCCAAACACAAGAACTCTGTCAATCCCTCCCAGTCTCTCAAGCTCTCTACCTTGTCCCACAAGCTCTCTACAGCGAGCGCGACTCGCCCTTTTCCGTCAGTGTCTCCGACTTTAAGATCCCGAACAAGTTTGGTATCATCCGTGGCATTAGGATCATCCGATGGATCTCGCTCAAGAGCAATTGTGGCATCCTCTAGGGCTTGAGAAAATCTAACGAACATCGAGGCGAGCGATTTCCAACCAACCCTTGTTTGGAACACCTGTTGAGATTCTTCAGTATCTTGTTCTTCATCGAGGGTCAAATTCTTTTCTCTCCGGCGTCCAGCCTCAATCTCTTCGATTGTCTCATCCCGCTCCTCCATCCATCGAGCTTCAAAGAATCCGGCTACGGCCTTGCGAACTCGAGGCTCGGCATCGAACACAAGCAAACCTACTTGTCGTCGTTTCTCGTCCTCAAGCATACCCGATCGCTCAATGTGGTTCAAGATCTCGATTGAGGTTGTTCGGACGGAGAGCTCTACATCATGGAATGCCATTTCGAGAATTCGAGTTTTGAATCTTTCGGTGAACGTGCTAAGACTTGCCGTGTGTGATTCGTCTGAATAGAGGACAGAGAGTGCTCGAACGGTTTCGAGTCGGGTAGCGGCATTCTGTGTACGTCAGTCAGTACAAAAGAGGAGAGTAACAGTCGTTGAGTTGTGTATAAAAATCTGAAGACATGTGAGATGATCAGAAGCCGACTTACGATATCATCCAACATCCACCCAATGTACTTGAAGTAGGCCGATTCAAGATACATATCCGGAAGGGTCGTCATCCAAGTCCCCAATTTCTTCACACACTCGGTCCGGATGTTTGGGTCCAAGTCTCTGTATCGCATCACAAAGACACTGTGTGCCGATAAAAGACATTTACAATGCACAATTAATATAATATCTTGAATGAGTTACAAGCTGTGGAAAGTAGACATACGTATTGAAGAATTCGTTAAGGTATCCCTCAACCTTGCCTTTCTTCCAGTGAACCTCCTTCACCTTTCGCTCCAATTCGGCTAGACGCTCCTTGGCAGCCTTGCCCGCCGGACCGGTCGCTTTTCCAACTTTACGCTTCTCTTGTTCTCGCTGTCTACTAGCTACACTGAGCTCCTCCCTCACTTCAGAGGCGACTATGCATAGAGCCGACATGATCTCGAGCGCAACAACGGTACCGGTGTGTCGAAAGCTTCGAAGAGGTGAATGAGACAGGGTAAAAAGCCATGATTGTAGGACCTCGATCATCGGAGATGGTTCAGACTTGTGCGCGGTAGACGAGTACAAAATAGGGGTCTGAGATAGATTAAGGACGAAGGCCGAGACGAAAGACGCAAGAGAAGGTCGAAAACGCTTGAAGGTCCTATCTTTTGAAATTAGAGGATATGACCCAAGAGATTTCTATAGGTAAAAAAGAAAGATAACCATCAGACAGGGCTTAGTAGATGTCAAGGCAAGACAAAATCACGCGAAGGGTACTGACGTCCTTCTCTAAATCATCTACTCTGCTGACGACTCCATCTAGATCCACGGCCTCATCAGGAGTTACAATTGATGATGATCCGGCAGCCTAAATACAAATGGTATAATCTTTTAATCAGACTCCTTCTCTCGTCAAGTGAATTCAGATAGAACAAAGAGACCGACCCGAATGAGAAAGATGACTAAATCTCCTAAGGCCTGGTCCTGTTCCTCCTCATAGGTCTCTGCCCAGTTCTCGATCACGGGTTCAAATGCACGACCGTCAAGTATCGCATCTGAAAATGTAAGAAAAGAGAAAGAGTCGACAGATATAAGTATATGAGTCGACGTCAAGATAGAATACAACTATCGACGAGACTTACTCAAGAAGATGCTGTCCCTCTCTACTTCCGTGTTTGCCAGAACCTTCCTGCTCCCTTTAGCCACGGTAACATCGTCCCCGAATCCACTCTTGCTAGCTTTGGGTTTTTTGACGGACCCACTAGCCCCTTTGCCGTTACCTCTTGGGCCACTGACGCGTCTCGTCTGGGCTTTGGCCCTACCTTTGGCCTTTGGGGTCGCGTCTGAGTCTTCATTGACGTTAGACTTTCTAGCTCTGGAGGATTTTGAGCTCTTTGCATTGACAGATTTTCCAAATTCCTCGCCTGAAGACTAAAGATGAGATGGTCAAAGCGAAGTGTGACATGGAAAGCAGACATGGAAAGAAGACACAAATCGATAGAAGAGTTGAATCAGCTATGCATCGATCGATTTTTTCTTTAGACAAACATAGAGCTTACAGGATCTGAGTAAGAGTCTTCTTCGTCTGAATCTTTAGAAATTTCCCCGTCTGAATCTTCCGAACTCATCGAATCATCATCTGATCCCTTATTAGGCCTCTTCTTTGGCTTATTTTTCGACTCGGTAGATTTTGAACCGGCTGCATTCGTCTTCTTTACTGTAGCACGAGGAGAAGAAAAGGCTGGTTCTTATGTTCGATATTCAGGATATATATGACAGAAGCAGAGATACATGCGGGAAGTCTCAGCACATGGTTCGCACAATCTGCCGGATCCGTCTAAATGACAGGTATTTCTTAAGAAAGGAGGAGGAAGGACCGACCTGTTTGAGAAGGCTTTCTAATTTGTCTACCACTTCGCCTAGGTGCATAAGGTGGAGGGGTGGATTCACTATCCGACATATTCAGATACCTTGCTAGATGGTTAATACACAAAAGAAGACAATGGGATGTGGGACGTGTGGGATGGTTGTCTGTAGGGGAGATGAAAGGGAACAGACAAGAGATGTTTAAAGATCGAGAATGGACGCGATGCGCGGCGCGTCTCAGATACATTAGACGCGTTCCAAACATTTTGTAACCCTAACATGCGCCATCTGACAGGGAGAACGCTTACCGGATGAAGGTTACACTGCACGCACTTCTAGTCATCAAGATTTCATTAACACTCTCTCCCATATTAGCTTTTCTTCCTTCTCATCGTTCTTCATCATATACGCGTCAGATCTTTTCGAAGGAAGGAAAAGAAGATAAACCTTAGGTAGACTGAACGAGGCGAAATACAAATAAGCATGCAAACTTCAACTCAGGCTTCTGCGAAACTATTTTTTGGAACAATTGTTCAATCTCAAGCGGTCGTCCCCCCAACAGCTCAATCTACACTACAGCTGGCAAATGTCTGCACTGATCCGGCCATCATCCAAGCTGTCCAAGCTCAACTCGTAAGACATGTGTCAATTATATGTGTAATGCACTAGAACACACGATTAATCACGGTTTCTGCCACTTACACGATACAGAAATCAGCCCTTTCGGTCACTATCGTTCGAGGAATCTTCGGCTCGCTTCCTCCTCATCTGACACCATCGAAAGATGTTCAAGATTTTTGGGAAGCCTATCTGGATGAGATTCAGGGAACAAACTCTGAAGGATCAAAGATGGAGGAAAAGTGGGATCTGTGGGAGCTCTGTTTTAGATCTTGGAAGTAAGGGTAAGCTTCCATAAGTATGTAGGCTATGGGGCGGCTAAGGGGAAGCAGAGTTTGAAGTATGCTGATCTCGCTGGTTATTCTTAATGATCAGAGCTCTTCATTCTGTATTTCAGTCATCAGAAGGCGGAAGATATGCTGTCTTGTTTTCTAGATTGACGTACAGGTTGTACCTGTCTTCTATAAAAGTAGGTGTTTTGTTTGTCTAGTCGAGAAAGTTCCCAGATCATTTTCTAAAGCAACATATCTGGGGTTTCGCTCGTGTTCACCTTAAAGCTATCAAATCCACACATGATCCACCAGGCGATCCAGCAGTACTTTCAGCCTATCCGAGATGCGCTCTCGCTCTCATCGAGGGACCCGTCACCATCTATCCCATCAAAGAAACAAGCGCTGTTTCCGCTGGCCGAGATTCTGTTTAGGGTGTACGCGAGATTGGACACTCATAAGCTTGGTGCGCAAATCCTGCAGGTTGTCCGGCCTTCATTAGGACTATTGGACAAGGAAGGATGGGTCGAACGTTCGGTTAAGGTCAGATTCGATCAGGCCCAGGGTACTTGGCTCTTGGGTGACCGGAGAATCCCACAGGTCCGTCTAAGAAAGCGCCTTTGCCTTTGAACAGTGTTTGAGCGACATAGGGATTGTCTGACTGAGCTCATCTCAAAATTATCTACTACTGTACCCCAGGCTCATATTTCTCTACAAAAAGCGTTTCTGAGCTGTCCTTCAAATACACCTTCAATGTTCCATAATCGTCAGCTGATCCTAGTGTCTCTTTTGACAACGTCGATCCTTCTTGGTACGCTTCCGACCGAAAGGCTGCTAGATTATTTCCAACTGAAAAATCAATTCAGCCCACTTGTCTCTGGAATTCGGTATGGGGATCTTAGGAGCTGGCGGTATGGGCTGGGAGAATCTGGAGGCAGCGAACGGATCGACCGAATGGAATGGTTCAGACGGAAAAAGGTTTTGGGTGTGTTAAGAGAGAAAGGTGTAATCCTTGTATGGAGGAGTCTCCTTCGTCGAACGTCAGTTATTTTCCTTTCATATGTCTGTCTGGCTGCCCTCCGGACGGAGGCAAAGTCAGAGTCGCGAGCTGAATGCTTGTTCTTTCACCTAACATCAGGCTACTAATCTATCGGTCAAGTCTTCAACAACCGTCGAGCGGTCAGTCGGACAGAATAGCCCTCCCGCTTTCATTCTTTTTGACTGCACTCCGATTTGGAATGGAAGATGACTCGCTGGATATTGATGACGCGGAATGCGTCGTATGTAATCTCATCAGTTTGGTAGGTCTAAATTGTTTTACTCTTTCTTTGTATTCCCTGTTTGTTGAATAAGGGTTTCATTCATCCATCCATTCTCTCATAGGGGTACGTGAAGGCGGTAATCTTGAGGGGTACACAAATGGTGGTATTTTCCAAGGAGACTGGCATGGGTTTCCCTTCGATCTCCAAGGTTCCTCTAAGAACTGTTTGAGGCAAGAAGAAAACGAAGAGAAAGGAACACGGACATTTGTTTGGTGAGGCGTAACCGGAACATGTATCACATTGGTTACGCATTTGATCATATGAATTAGCATTCGGCTCATCGGATGCTTACGTACACATACTTTGATCACATGATGGTCACAAATCGTCTCACCATCGATCGGATGCTCTCTCTCTCTCTTTCCGTTCCTGACTTTCTGCGCAGTTTCAGGAACCTGCCCTTTTGGTTACAACGCATCATCAGTTATGGTTACGGACGATCACAGACGTCTATGTAACCAAGTAACCTCCTGCCGTCTCCCTTCCCTTCCCTTTCCCTCTGGTACACACAATCACTCTTCCTCGCTGGCTCTCCCTTCCCAACCCAACTTGCCTTCCTCTTACTTTCACTTACATTCTCACACTCTCATACTTATACACACTCTGCTGAACATAATCTTCTCATCATTAGTTCAGTGTGATAGCTATTTTCATTGTTCTTTCTTGTTTCTAAGAAAAGACATTCACGTGAGAATTCTTCCTATCAGTCTGTCAAAGCTTCTGTCGGTTTTTTTTGACCCCGGCCGTACAACTGTGGATCCCGGCTGCAAGTCGCTTGACTTCCTTCCCCATTTTCCTCCCTCTTTACCCTTTCCTTCTCTTCTCTCTCTTCTTTTTCAACCCGAGGATCATCATTTCACGTACTCTTTGATTCTACCTTCCTTTCTTTTCGTCTACCGTTTCCATTTAGCCAAATCATGGCTCAATACTTTCCCGCACCGGCCATCGCTTCGCCTCTGAACGGTACCGGTTCTGTTGTTCATAATCCAGACGACGGAGACGTTCAAACCAGGTTACCCTCCATCTGTGTGGACTATCTGTCCCACGATTGGACTGAAGAAGATATATGGTCCTCGTGGAGGACGATGACGAGAACAAAGAACGAGGTCGCCAACGGAGTGAGACTAGAGAACGCCAGTTGGCGGACCTGGTGGAAACAACGGAACAAACTAAAGACGATCAGCCCGGAGACTCTCAATTGGTGAGTACATACCTTCTTTTTTTATCATCGATGGGGTTTTTTCCCCTCTATCCATCTCCATTTTCTGGCTTGTTGTATCCTCCTTTGGGTACATCCGGCAATCCAAACCCAAGTCTTGTTCATCAGCACCTGCGATAACCTGACGGACATTGTGCCGAACCATCTCTAGTCTCGGAGAAAGATAAAAGATAGAAAAAAAAACCTTTTCCCTCAATCTCCTGCGATCTCTTGACTATCTCTTTCCTCATTCGCCCTATCATCATCTCTTTCCTTCATCCACTGTCCTCTCTCTCGCACCCTCCCTTTCTTTGCAAGGCATACGTTTATCATCGTTTCAGCTCGACTAATTATCTCGTTCTCGTCCTCTCCTTACCTCTCAGGCTCAAAGACTCAGACGTCACATGGCTCTATGGCCCTCTCCACACCAATGTTGAAGCCGTGCCTCCTCCCCGGATCTCGACCACTGAGGATCATCTGGATCTTTCGTCTGGAAAGCGTGCAAAACCGATTCTGAAGCACCGAACCATCTCCGAGATTCTTACTGGACCAAACAATGAGCGAGCTCAGATGGGTGGCTCGGCCTCGCCCATCCTCGAGTCTCTTTATCCAGAAGACGAAGATGAAGAATCTTCTGATACCGAAGGCAAGTCCCGGCCTGGCCTGCACCAAACCAGAAGTGACACAAACATCCTTCGTCGCAGCACCGGAAGACGAGGAAACTCTCCTCCCAGATTTCAGCTTCCATCGATGAATGTCTCATATGCCGCTGCGACCAACCCGGCCGGAGGGGCTGGCTCAGCCCTAACCCCTTTCCCTGGTGGAGGGGCCACTCCGTCCGATTCTGGCGACCAAGGAGGCAAAGAGGGCAAGGACGGATCAAAGAGGCATATCTCGTTCAACACATTTGTCGAACAGTGCATCTCGTTGAGCGAGCCGACGTCAGTCCCGCCCGACCGGCAGGATAGCAGTTCAAGCGAGGACGGCGGGATCGACTCGTCAGATGAGGACGAACATCTCGAGATGAGGAGCACCGGGTCGAGCTCATCTTCTTACGCTGTCCGACCTTCCACTAGCAGACAATCCTCCACTGAGCATTTTACCATCGCTCATATTGCTCCCGCCCTCCTCAAGAACAACGAGGTCCTGCCCGCCCCTGCACCGGCCGTCATCTACGTCCCGAACGCCGGTTCGGCAGCTGCCAACAATCGTGATGCTGGCACGCAGCGAAAGGAGGGCGCTGCCTCGTTCCAGGCCAGGGCCGAGGGTGATTTCCCGAGTCCTATCGATGCCGCTCAATGGGACGAAGACGACGACGAGTATGACTACTTCCGAGGAGGCCAACAGGGGTCAGTACCTTCCGCTTCTTTTTTTTGTTCATTTGTCATCTCCATTCAAAGGGCAGAGCTAAGTTTGTATCCTTCGATCCGTCTTTTTCCTTTTCTTTCTCTAATCTCCTCCACAGCGGCTCTTCGTCCGGTCCCGGTCGAAGCAGCCATGGTGGTCGAGTCGGTAGCGTCGGTCATTACGAAGGAAAGTCGACTTCTCAAACCTCATCCGCTAACTCATCTGGAACGTCGACCCCGACGATCCGTAGAGGGGCCTCCGTTGGGTCGACCACGCCTCCTGCATATGCCTCTGTTCCTTCCGTCCAAGACAAGGTCGGAAATTCTGAGGTAAAGATCATCCGGGATTCTTCCTCACCCACTTCTGCCACAAATAATTCTGGTTCTTCATCCAAGGAATCCTCAACGTTGTCGGCAACGCCGCCCTCGCCCAACGTATCAGCTGGTCGGTCCATCCTAAGAAACAAAGCTGGCTCTAGTGGAGGAAGTGGCAAGTCGTCTTCTGGTGACAAATCAGGATCCTACTTCCCTTCTTCCACCTCGACCGCCTCTTCCTCTGGCACGGCAACACCCGAGATCTCTCGAGACGAAGGCATTGGAGCCGGAGGCGTTTTCCAACCAGTCTCTGGGCCAGGCAACGTCCCAACCGCTGCCCCTGCCGCTACTTCCGCCAATGCCTCCTCTACTGCTACTTCTTCGCCCTCAGCGTCGACCGGCGGAGACGATAGATCCGCCTCCCTCCCGGACGCGGCCCCTACTCGTGGCCGGTCGGTGGTAAGGAACTCGAGTGCGGCATCATTACATGATCGACCTGCTTCTAGGGGAACATCGTCTTCCGGAATTCCCGGTTCGCCCATCTCTTCTACCGGTGGGTGGCCAACGTCTGCACCAGGTGGGGTCACCTCCCCAACAGGAGGTGCCCACCCTTCAACGACCCCTGCGACAAAGGCTTCGAACTCGTCGGCAGGGGCTGGAGCTAGAGGCGCCAAGCCCCCAAGTATCAATACTCAGCCCGCTACCGGAAATGCCGGGGCACAGGAGCCTTCGTCCTGTGAAGAAGACGAAGATAACGGAATCTCTCCCCAATCTCCGTCAGGCAATAACGGGATGCGGATCGACGACTATTGGGCCACCCACACCCAAGATAGTGTCCAGAAAGAAACAAACGATCCCAAGAAGCACGTACCGACCGCCGGACCGAAGGATGGACAGGGTGGAGGGGAAGGGGTGAGCCATGTAGAACAAGAGGGAAAAAAGGGAAATATGTCGATCCCCGGAAGCGGAATGGTTGGCGATCATCTCCAGAAGGGTGACGTAGGAGACGTGCCGAAGGATGAGGTTGCGACAAGGAAGGACGAGAACAAGTCCAATAAAGAACGGGAAGAGTCGAACACGACCGAAAAGCAGGTCGACGACAACGATGATGATGATGATGAGAGAACAAAGTCATCAGAGGCAGAAGTAGATGAAGATGATGATGAGGAAGAAGGGTACAAGTTTATGGCTAGCACCAACCCGACTCCTACGTCGTCCCCCACTGTAGGTGGCTTCTTCTCTGCTTTTCTAATTTGGATCCACTGTTTGAGAACCCTAGCTGACGTCCGCGTCAAATGATTTGATCTGTCGGCCTTCATTTTGCTGAAACTACATTTTCTCAAAACGCGAAACACAAAGCAGATCCAGATGCGCCCTCTTCCTAGATCTGGTCAAAGCACGTCAGCCTCGTCTCTTCCTCACGCTAATTCGGCACCCAAGAAACCATCCCCATCCTCTTCCTCCTCGGCCGCTCCCACCCTGGCCAATGTATCCTCTTCCTCGTCCTCTCCCTCAATCTCCAAGGGATCAGGCCCTTCAATTGATCAGCTCAACTCAGCATTTTCTGCTCAGAATATCGCCTCTGGATCGTTCTCCCCTGGTTCCAGCTCTGCGACTGGACAAGGCTTGGGTCTAGGGCTAGGTCAGTCAAAGAAACAAGATGGCCAGACGACGTCGCCATCTGGCGGAGGAGTTGTTGCTACCGCTAGAGATCTCTTGGGCGTGTTGTGGGGAATGGGTGGGGGCTCGGAAAACTCGGGAGGAAAGAAGCCTTGAGGACGTTGTCCGTCTATCTCGAACCTCTCTTTTCTCTTCCGTCCTACCTACGACCTCTCTTTTCCTCAACGATTCTCCGATCTCTTTCAAGCTTTCTTTATCTCTTTTCAGTCTCTTAAAGCCGGTCATGTGCTTGTACATCGTTGTGTTTTTGTGTACCTCAATGGCTTGTCCTGTCTTTCTTCATTTTTTCTATTTTTCCTCCTCCTTCTCTTTCATATTCAGCTCTCTGTCATCATCTTTGTTTTCTTCATCGCGCTTCTGTTCCGGCGTTCATCTATTTCTCTTCCCTCTTTCTCTCTTGACATCATTCCCATATTCTCCTGCTGACATATGGACGTTATGGTTATATATGATTCCAACCCTTACCCCTTTTCTTTCCTCGTTGCGTGCCCACCAGCTCGCGTTTCTCCCTTTCTCGTCTCGTTTTGTTTCTTTTTTGTTTTATTCTTTCATTCATAGATGTCGATCTAAGCACCTTTCTGAAAATTCTCTTGGTCGGCTTTGGTTGCCTTCCTTCCGAGTTTTATGGTTTGCTTCCTCTTTGACATAGGAATTTCGACTCTTTTTTAGTCTTTCTTATCGATCGTTCCGTCTCCCATTTACACCTTATCTTTCTTACTTTCTCTCTTCCTTCGACCTGAGGAAGAAGCAAGTAATCACCAGGAGATCGTGTTGTCTCTCTTGTCTAAGGACGTTTTCTTATAACGCCTCATCTTGTCTCTTCTCCTGTGCCTTTCTCCGACCTTTTCTGCCATATATGCACATATGATTACATGAGTCTCGGATGTGACACGTACAATCTCTTCTTCATCCTGACAGACTATCGACTATCAGGAGTTGGTTTTCTTGATGAAGAGTTTGTGCTACTGGTAACCATTGACGAAATTGAAATTGAGGTTGAGATGAGCAGCTCTTTCAGATGTTACCTGATCCTGTTTCAGTTTGGACGAAACGTCTTCTCTTCTATTCATCGGATCAAAAATCTTATGTCTTCTCTTCATACTTTCTTCCTCCTTGAATTATCCTTCTAGCCTTTTTAATCAATTGCGTTCATCAAATGACATCTCAAATATCGAACGACCACTTCCGTGTTTTCTCTCTTTTCATTTCTTCTCTTCTCTTTCCTTACAGTTACCATACTACATTGACCCGAATTGAGCCCTCTAGATTTGATCCAATCCCCCAGTTACACAAGAAAAGAAAAGAAAAGGAAGAGACTCCAGCTGATCAGTCACTTAACCATACAAAGAATAAACCGAAAGGTTGTCAAAGGGTTATTTAAAATAAAATAAAGTGAAAGGGCTAACGAGCTGCATGATGCTTCCTCTTTGATCAGGAGGAAGTGCGTCGACTTGTTCTTTTGGCATCTGCAATACCTGAAGCAACATTGCCTGTTGATCCGGCAGAAGATGAGCCAACGAAGGTGGCATCGCATTCGTCGTTTGTGGTGGCTGTTGCTGCGGTGGCGGTGGTAGAGGCGATCTGCCAGGTGCTCCCTGTTGTTGTGGTGTTAAAGGCGGTGGACCAGCCGAGGGTGATTGGTGATGAGATGGCAACGTAGGTGGAGGTGGAGGCCCTCCTTGGGCATACGTCGGTGGGTACGAAGGGTATCCTCTGATCGGTTGTTGGGGAGGATATTGCGGCTGATGCGGAGCGACTGGAGGGTAAGATGGCGGAGGAGGAACAGCCGAGGTCGTATGGACTGGTGTAGACGATGCCGGAACGGATGCCGGAAAGGCTGGCTGGCCAGCAGTCATACGCGAGATTACGGTCGGATCGACAAGGTTCATCATAAGCATTGACTGGAAAAGTGCGTAAGCGAGTTGGGGATAAGACGTTAAGATCTGTCTGGCCTCCGCTGGAGATGATTGGACGAGGCCCTGTAGTTCGGGATAAACAAATATGTGTAGAAGAATTATGAGCAACCAAGCCAAGTAAAGGGGAGACGGAGGAAACGATGATCAAGCGAACCTTCATCCGGCCCAACACATCTTCCAGCTGGCCGGCAGGAATAGCTGCTAGAGTCTGCGTAATCGCGTCCGTAGCAAGAACCCCCCGATCGAGCTCTCTGCCTCTTGGAGGGTTTTGCAATAACGCTTGAGGCGAATTTGGATCAACAGAAGACGATAGGTGAACATTGTGATCAGTGTCCATCTGAAAGGTCACCGAGAGCGGACGACCGTTGATCAGATAACCGTTCAAGTTCCTGACAGCCGAGGCAGCCGTTTCGGAATCTATATATATCATCGGAAGGTATGCGAATCAGGGAAGATTACATGGTATGGTATAACGTAGAATCTTTAGAAGACTCACCATCTGCGTAATCACGAAATTTTTTAAGAAAAGGGAAAGTCTAATAATTGAGACACTGTCTGCTCTGCGTGAAATGAAGAAGACGCGACTAGACATACAAAAGTCGACGAATCCAAAACCTTTAGCCCTTCCAGTATCCGGGTGAAATGCGAGTCTACTCAGGATTTCCGTTGATTCAATATGATAATGACAAGAAGAAGAAAAGATAGAAAGGCAATCATTGTGAGGGCATGTTCTGATAGACGCACTGAAGGTTGAATGAAGGGTAAAAGTGAATAAGTCATAGAAAGACTCGCCTAGTCTTTGCCACGGGTCCAGCCTCGCTCATCACATGAGCCAACTGTTCCTCTGTCATATCGCTATCAGACAAGAAGCATAAATGAAACAAAAGAGAAAAGTGGATGAAGGACAATGGGAACACATGGATGGTGAATGTCGTCAGATTTTGATGCGTTTGGTGCTCAATGTTTCTTGAACACGGTGTGCTTACTAGGGTACATTGCTGACTGAGATCAACCCAGAGGTCAAAGCAAGTGATGATCAGACTGGAGCGGGTAGGGGGAAAGTACATCAATCAAACAACAAGAACTGACTATAAACACCCCTTGGGTTTGCTCTCGAGGGGGCCATGGTGAGTGTAAGTTCAATTGATGGTCGTCGTTGGCGGGTTAATGAAAATAGCAAACAGATGATTATGAAGTTGTAATCGGTCATTACAAAAAATTACTTAATCGCTGTTCAACGTTAACTCATGTACTTTCATCACGATTAATATCATCGAATTGACCTCATCTATATTGCTTCTTCATTCTATACATCATTTAGCCGCTCCCTGAGATATTGTATAAAGTAATGCACTGTAGTAGTAATCTATCTATTCTTTGTGGACAGCCTTCGAATCTTTGTTGGCCTGGATTGAAAGGTACGTGTTCCACGGGATATTGACCTAAACCAAATATATATCAGACAAACGGGCGTAGATCAGAATCTGACGTGTCAAGATATACGATACAAGAAATAAAATATATTGAAGTTACCAGGTTACTATCAAAATGAACGTATTCATAGGAAAAGATACGATATTAGGCAGGATGACTCCGTCAGTGAAATCATCGACATCGTTCATTAAAAACGATTACTGAGACCAAGGCTTACATAGTAAGCAGTCGGTACTGCAATGGAATCAAAGCCATGTTCACAGCTTGCGTAGGGATAAATACCATCCTTTGAATACACAAGAATGGGGTGCCGTGAGCAGAGCCGCCTACTAAAATACCTAGGAACGACGATGAAAAATCAGAGACACGAACCAGTTTGCTTTCAAGGTAGGAACTAGGTCATTCTCTAGCTTCTCTCTGACACTTTCCTTTTCTTTGCTTTCAAGCAGCCCCATGAAGCTGAAGAACGTCGTCAACGCCATAGGCGCAAAGACCTGTGTGTTATCGTCAGCAAAAGCCAATAATCAATTCAGATGGCTTATCAACAGGATAGACTAGACGATGATATTAGCATCTGAAAAAGAGAACGAATATGCATGCGCACAAATTGATCTAGCCCAACCTATGAGACCAATATTTGTTCGAAATGAGGCATCAGTTTCTCGTCAGGTTCAACAATGTTCAAGGTGTTGATAGATCATGAACATACCCTGGTCGCGGTAGCAGCAACTTTGTTCTTGATGGGTACCTGAATGACCAAAATTTCAGATGAAGTCAGCTCAAAACACGCATATATAGACAAGCCATAGTGGTGAAGAGAGCAAACCTTCTCAAGAATTTTGAACCATTCTGTTTTTGAACGTGACAAATTTATGAACAGAAAAAACATCAGCATGATCGAGTGCCTAGCGTTAGAAAGGTCTTTTTCAATAAACCAAACGAACGGGTCACAATAGGAGCAAATCTACATTGTCCAGACCAAAGCACCAATCACCAGATTGTTCGTTATTGATACATCCATATTGTGATTAGCCTTCATTCGTTCGGAGGATTTGAGAAAAGAGCCGATAAGGGACAGACGTACAGCCCTCCTCCCCAAAGAACGATTCTCCTATCAGTGTTATCGAAGTACAAAAGAAACCCCAGATTAATTGAGGAGTCATTACAGCTTCGCAAGCAGTTGAAATAATTTACCCTGTTCGAGCCCAGTCATGATCCTTTCCCTATGATATTATATGCCGAGTACGAATCAGACATGCCTTCAAATGGTCAGAAGTAAAAGTGCGATGGATATAAATATCTCTACCTTCTTCTCGACGTATTGTTGAGCTATTCCATCTCCAGTAGCGAATAGGGCCTGATGGGTAGTGTACAAGGAAAAGGACAGGCGATCAGAAGAGAAGAAAGTCTATTGAAGTCTGCGTTCAAAATACAGCTAGCAGAGCAGGCGAACAAAAAGGACGTACAGCAGCAGAGACCGAGTTTCCTAAAAGAGGGTTTCTCGAGAGAAACGATTGGTAAGATGCAAGAAGGGCCGCCATACTTGTGTGATAAGCTTTGCTGTGTTGGCTAAGATGAGTTTGTATCAGTGGTTGTTGACGAACAAAATGGACAGAAAGAAAAAGAAGGAAAAAGTAGAGACAAAAAGAGAAGTGGCCCCGGCTATTAGCGATGATGACGTCGTGGGTAAAATATATTATAGTCCGCCTGTTGTAAGCACATAAGAACTGCCAGTGAATGATAGGATTTATTCAACGTCACCGTCATCATGTTCATATAGCATATTACACTCAGAGTAACTCATCAGATTAGAAGAGATGAAAGTAAGAAAGATCAAAGAAAATGAAGAGGAAGAAAAAGGAAGATAGGGAAAAAGTAGAGCAAAGGGGAAAAAAAAGCAAAGATGTGACCTGTGTCGCAAAACTAGATCCTGCTTCAATCTAACCTTACCTCTTCTACCGATACAACTTCAGAAACAACCTCTGGTTTTCTAAACGTTGTCAGCTCGGGAGCGATGTGGATTGCATGATCAAGAGAAAGTTTGCCTTCCGTAGAATCCCAGGTGCCATCACCACCGTATTGATGTGGATGTCGAGCTGAGCCCCGGTGACTGCCGTCCCTTGAAACGTCCTCGAAAACGCTGCCTCCGAAGATAGCACTATAGCAAGAAACGCATAAAAAATACCACGAAAGAAAACTCGAGAGACGATCAGAACCTAGAAGTGGAACAGAAAACGAATAAGGGAAACGATGCGAACCCTAGGAAAACCCAGAGGATGAACGCCACCACAAGCGCCTTAAAGAACCGAACTCGAGCTCTCTGTGTGGCCACATGAGCTGTAGGAGCGACAAACGGAGTAGACGACTCCGAAGAATTGAATGTAGGAAGTCCTTGATAGTAAGCAGATGGAGCATCTATTTGATAAAATGAGAAAAAAGTGAGTTTTCTGTTCATCCGAGCATGACTGATTCCCGAAGACAGCCACCGCATCTCCGAGAAAACTGATGGAATCTTACAAGCAGGAGGAGGAGCAGATTCTCCGACCAACGGCGGTTGGTTCAGACCGGAAGGACCACCAGCATTGTTATACTGGGGCTGAGAAGGTTGAGTGTCCTTGCTAGACATTATATCGATATCAAGTTGTATATGAGTGGTACAAGTGTGGATGGTTGAGAGAACGATGGAATCAAGTAAAACCCTAACCCTTAGAGTTTAGATGTTTAACCGTCAACAAATTGTCTGACGGGACTCAACGGTTCTTTATATTTGATTCATTCACCCATCCATCAGATCACATTGTTAATTCTCTATGGCATCCCTTCGTTCACTGAGAAATCTCTCGCTCGAGGAGCTCACACAGAGACTTCATTCCTTTGCTAGCGTACCGTGAGTATAATCTGTCACGTTCACTTAATCTGCCTTGGAGCTGATCTCTTCCGTCGATGCTTCCTCTGACTATTGTCCCGTATAGTCCATATCCGTTCACCGCTCCACCATCAGATCCCGAATTTGATCGTCGCGTCAAGCAGCTAGCGAAGGTCGCCCGAGATTCTCCTGAAATGTTGTACCTGACCTCGGTCCGGTATCACACATATAAGGATCCGGCTGGAGATGAATGGTTTTGGGCAGCCGGAGGGGGAGAGGCTGGGCGAAAGCTGGGCTCTGTACCAACAAATGAGAAGGACCGCTCAGAAAGGCATATGAATTTCTCTAGAGGTCTACCTAGGTTTGCTTCGTTTCTTACTTTGTTTGCTTTTGGTCGACTAAGCTTACCTTCTCGTTGAGGTTTGCTTCTGGTCCTCCCATGACAATCTCTTACATTAGAAATGAAGCCGAGTACCTCGCATGGAGACAGTCCGCTCCTCAGGTAATTTCTGTTTCATATCCGACTGTGCCCAACAAAAGACGCAAGCTCTCAAGCTCCAAAAAGTCCTCGTCTCCACCCTGTCCAGCCGACCCGATGCTAGCTGTGCATCATGTCCCGGCTTCTTCTTTGATCCCGTTAATATCTCCGACAGGTTTAGCGCTTCCCGGCCTGAACAACACCATAAGGCCCGCTACAGCTTTATCTTCAGCTTCATCTTCTCCTCTTCCTCTCCCCCCTTCTTCAAATTCGAATGTGAATATCGGCTCCCAAGAGCCCACACCTCCGTCTTCTTCTGACCGGACGAGACAGACCCTCCGTATCGCCAAAAAGATCCAAGAGGGGTATATGCATGACGAATCATCCGGGATCGAAATAAAGGCCTCGTCCGACCAACGCCTGTTGAATTTCAAACGGATCAAACCGCGGTCGCTGTCGTCAGCAAACATAACCCATTCCACGGGCAAGAACCCCACTCGGCAGCTTGGCAAGGGAAGGATTGGGGAGAGCACGCCGGCCGGCGTGATAGAAGGTGCCAAGGAGAATGCGGAGAATGATAGTATCCTATCGGTTGAGAGAGCCCTGGAAGAGAACGTCAAGGATGGTCTGCCGGAAGACATGGGTCAAGAAAAGGACAAATTAAGGGTCTCAAAGAAGCGCGGATGGGAGGATCTATTAGATCAATCGGCATTTGACCTTGTATGTCTCGTTTGTCTGCTTCTATCTTCTATCTTCTATCTTCTTACGTTAAATTACTTCTATCTTGCAATATTCCTGACCGATTTGGAGTATGTTTCATCCACATCTTTCCGTCAGTTCTATCCTCCTTCGTTCCCGAGCGATCTCTCTTGTTCAACTCCAAACTCCAAACGCTCTGCTCCCCCTTCTATATTACCAAATCCAATCCATCGATCAAACATGATCTTATCCCTACCTGTCACTTCTGCGTCACCACTGACCGCTCAATCAACTTCCCCTCTAACGTCCGAATCGTCTCCACCTTCGCCAAATCTTAAACACAAAGATAGTCTTTCACCTAAGAAGACGAGAACAAATACAGCAGTCTGCTCCAAACGGAAAGGACTCAGTAGACTGAGCACTCGGTCATCATCATCATCATCGGCCAGTACCCTGGGTCCATCCGCCCGAAGTATGACTTCTGTGATGGAGAGGACGATGAATATAACCGAGCTTGACGAAAGCCAGAGTTTTCTCTTTGGTTTTGGTGGTAGTCAGATAGAGAGACAGATCGAGGGTCTCACTGGATTTCTAAGAGATGAGCTGAATGAATGAGCTTTGTACTATATGATGTATTGTTTTTCCTTCAGAGTTACCTTTGCTGAATAAGCAATGGACGGGCGGCTCGGGGCGACTGCGCGCAAAAGAGTCAACCTTCTTTTCTCGTGTTTCAAAGATCCTTAGCATAAAACCCATCCCCATCAACCATCACTCAATCTTTCACTTTTCCATTCCCTCTTCTCTTCCGAAGTATGGCTCTCACAGCCGCACAAGTAAGGCTGTGCCAACGAGCCGTCTACGGACTCATCGCTTTTTTCACTATTCGTTGGCTCTTTTTCAGCTCCCCCGAGGGTAAAGTATCGTCGAATCAATCCCAGATCAAGGCCCATAATGTGATCGATAGAATACGAGGAGACAAGAACTTGGATGTTCACAAGTACAATTTCCTGCAGAGTCGATTAGGTATGTCTCTTGGATAGTGTCTTGTTGGTTATGCCGGTCGTTTTTCTTTTTCTTGTTCCGAGGGTTTCTTCGGTCCTTGCTGTCTTGAGACCTCTTGGGAATCTCTGATTCTGGAAGAGGCGAGACTGAGCGCTGTTTGTCTTGCGATCTTCATTCTTCTCGTTCTTCCTTTCATCTCGCGGATCTGTTTAATCTCTGTCTACACCAAGATACTTCCATAATGATGAACATTCACACATCGTGTTTTCTTGAAATCTTTTATAGGTCGCGACGATGCATCTGATATGTTTGATGAGCAGATCTCTATGGGTGTGTCCGACTATTGGGAGCGATTCCAAAAGCCATGGATCACCGGCGAAGATACCGCTCATCGGGACGCCCAGGTCGTCCGGAATGCAATCGATGATCTCCTTAAGTTCAATGGTTGGGTTGCTGTACGCCTACCTTCTACTTAAGCGATACAGGTAAAAGCAAAGCTGATCGCAAGACCTTTCGTTCTCCTTCCTCGTCTGATTCCCGGATGATACATGCATGATCGGCGCGATTGAATTAGGCTGCTTGCCCTACACTCTCTCGACCGTTCGGACAGAACAAGGGGGATGATCAGTATGAAGATCTCGCTAAGACAAACCAGTTGTACTATATCGCCATCGTCGTCCACTCGGCAGATCACTTCTTAGTAGACCAGCTCGCCGTAATCGTTCAACTGGCTAGACGGTCAGTATCTCTATTGAGTTTACTCGGGGTTCCTTCCATCTTTTTCAGAGCGATTTCATCCTGTTGCGTGTAGTTAGTTCTTTCAATGACTAACCAACTGATCCTATGAATCTATATTGGCTCTGATATCCCCAGACTCGGTCATAAGAACGTATTCGTGTCAATGCTCGACTCAGATTCTACTGATTCTACCCCGACACTATCAGACCTGTGTGAAGCCGTGCTTACCCTGCTAGGAATTGCTTTCCGAATCCGCCGAGTCCCCCCGATGACAATTAACCCTTCAGCAGCCTACTATCCTCTCGAGGAGGCGACAGCTCGAAACCTGGCTCTGGAACCTTTGCATGAGTTGGCTGATAAGAGACAGATCAAGTTCCACCGGGTCGTCTGGCTCAAGGGATTCACCTGCCCGACCGACGTGTTGGAGAACCTGCGAGTCAGCGAGGCCAACAAAGCCAGCTTGGTGTGTGGCATGGACTGGGCCGAGCACAACGGATTCTTTATCTTCTCCGATCGGTAAGTTTATACCTGTAGTCTCCCGCCATTTTCCCCATAGAAAGACTTTCGAATTTAAAGCTGATACGAAGCCTGACCTTTTCGGATATAGATGGAGAACACGAGATATTGAGGGCAATTTGTTCCGTCAGGCAAAGTCGAGTGCCAAACCTGAAAAGTAAGTCCTACTTGCCTTTCACTCGTATTCAATATAAAGAGAAATTGACCCCGTACCAACTATTTGCTTCTAATCAGCGGTCCTCCTCGAGATCGAGTGGGGACAGAAAAGTACGCTGCTCATCTGCCGTTCCAGGTGTTCTGCTGTGAATCCGGTTCTCATGTGGTGGATCCGTACCAGTCGTACTACAAAGGTCTCAAGTACCGAGCGTCCCCCCTTTCGCAGAACCTTTCAACGAGTGCTCAGCCTCTTGAGATGGACCCAGAGATCCAATGCATGGACTCCACTCAGATGTGGTTCTGCCGAGATCTCTGGACTGACGCCGCCAAAGATGGTTTGAGCAAACCTGGAAAGTCCAAATGGGATGAGGATACTACGGGTGCAGGCGCAAGGTACGGCAAACGAGTGATTAACGATTCCGAAAAGTCTTTCGTCAAGCGGGAGATGGCCAAGCGAGTGGAGACCCGAGTGATCAAGAGACAACAGGACGATGAGGATGAGGATGTATCGGCTGCGGAGAACGCTCCGGCTATGCCTGCACCCGTTGATCCAGAATCTGATACCGATGCCGATGTCGAGGCGGTCAAGGCCAAGCCTATGGCAGCCGCTGCTGATAGTGATGAGGATGATGATCTAGGAGGCGCCCCTGTTTTCCATCACAAGCAGGCAGATACGGCCGAAGATTACGACATTCATGCTGGTTCGGATGCGGATGCCATGACGGACGCGGATGACTCGCAGGCACCTGCTCCGCTCGACACGGAAGATATTCCTGGTGGAAATGTCCAATACCTCCGACCAAACTCTGCATTCAAAGCAGCGAGAATTTTGGTGAACCCTCGGTGTGTGACTACGTATGGTGGAGTATCTCACACCCAGCTCGCTAGGGATCTGTTTGGACAGGAACAAGATTACGACAGCTTTGGAGGCGCTGATGACGAGATGAGTCATGAAGAGAGGTATAAATTAAATGATTGGTTCGGACCGCCGGACAGTTTTGTGTGTCAGGAGATGAGGACCACTGGTGGTCGAACTGCACCAAAAAGTCAGAGAAGAGTCGGGTTTCTCCTCCAAAATGTAAGGACCTCTTCTGTTTTTTTTTTTTTTCTCTCTTTGGGATTTATACGTTTGTTCTGCCCCGTGAATATCGTTATCTTGTTTTGTGATCACTGACAACTCGTCCTTGTCTTTATCTAACCGTTTGTACAGGAGGTGGGATTAACCAAATAGACAGAAGCTGAATCGACGAGCAGTCGGATTTCTTCTACAGAAAATATAAGCCTTCGTCTCTAGGCATCCATGATGCATACGGATTTTTGTCGTTTTGGGATGATGGGTTCTTTTCGTTCTCTCAATTTCTTCTTTTCTCTCCTTTCTTCTTCGGCAAATCTTTGTTCCTTTTCTTTTATATAATAGATCAGTTTCTCTTCTTTTCTCGCCATCTTATCTGGATTGGGCAAACGGCTGGTTTTCTCGATCGAAATGTTGTTTTGATAGCCGATAGGCTAAGCTGATAGACCAGTACAGTGTCAATTCGATTAAGTAGATAGACTTGGGAAATTTGCTATCATGTCTCGGGATAAATGATCGACACATCTGATCGTTTTAGGTATCGAGTAGACAATGTTCCGGAATGACACAAGACAGTCTTCGTCTAGAATCATTCTTCAGCACGTCTCTGAAAAATAGAGTACAAGAAAGTCATGCTCATTTTTGTGTTTAGCAGTTTAGAAGAGGACGGAGAAGGAGGAAGGAAGAAAAGCTGGAGCTGTCTTCATTTGTAGGTGAGAACGAGGGGAAACTACGGAGCCATTCGAAGGACTGTGGAAATTCAAAGACAGACGAAAAAAAAAGGAAAAGGAGGATTGAGATAAGTTTGAGTAGTAGATGAAGAATAGAAGCATTAATGGGACGTACCAATCACAACGGAGTCACCTCTAGAAAGTTACCCAAAAAGCCGGTTAGAAATCACCCGTTCCCAGGAAACGAGTGCCCAAACGACCCGTAATGTATCCAAAACACCATCACGTCGCGAATCAACATCCAAATTTCCGACGAGCAAACCATTCACCCCCACCCCAAAGCATTTTTAAGAAAAACACAGCGTCAGTCAATCAAAAAAAAAGTTTTTAACCCGTCGGAAAGGTGATCTTTTGACAAAAGGATGAGAAACAAGAACAAACCGGAGGAACATCTTGGAGATAAATCGATCTTTGTTGGCGGGCTTCTTATTTTTACTGGATGGCTGCTCGGTCCACATCTACACGGTCACGAACAAAACGAACGAAGATCAGCATATACTGAAGAGGGTAGAACAAAAAGACAAGAGAAAGAAGAGAGAGGAATGACGAACCTCCTTGACATTTTCAAGGACCTAAGAACGTAAGAGAAAAGAAAGGAAAGATCAGTTTAGAAGACGTTTCGAGGAAGACGCGTGCGTTGATAGATGCCGCCAGCAATCTCTTCACTATTCATCTGTTTGTGCAATTTCTGAAGCCTCTTATGACAGCAGGGTACGTCTTGGACAGACTCGCTTGTGGATAGCTCATGAGGGACGTTCTACAGTCAAGGACGACGTGGGAACACATAGAAAGAGAAAGAATGAAAAGATGAAGGAGACGAAAATGATCGTACCATGTTGCTATGCCTATCGAATGCCTTGACTCGAGCAAGGAGCTTTTTGTTGTTTCTGAGAGAGATCAACACCTGTGTGTTGTTTCTAACAGACTGCTGAAGAACGGAAAGTGGTCCTTGGGAGGTCTCATACTCTTCGAGTTGCCGAACCTGGGCTTCATTAAGCTCGGACTTGGGGAGGTGAACGAGGTCACTATGATTCCATCGATACGGCGAGAGGAGGATGGCAGCACAGAAAAAACATCCAGAGAAACAAAAAAAAAGTCAGACAAGAATCTTGACATATCACACAAACCAGAACGTCGTAACTTACGACATGCTGGATAGGATGCAGCAGAAGAAACGGGAGAAAGAAAGGAGAGAAAGAAGTCAAGGATGCGACAAAGAAGGTGAGTGTAGCCTACTGAGAGGATCTGAAGAGGAACCATCTGGTAGACGTGAGACACTTAAGTAAGATGGTTACATAATATATTATTTGAATAACAACATTGTTACATCACACTCTCCCCCGCTTTTCACCGTCCGATTCTTTTCCTTTTTTACCACCTTCTTTTTCTTTTTGTTCCTCCGTCGTCTCTCTCGAACAGTTAGAAGCACACACATCCTCAAAGCTTACCTCTAAACATGCTTGCCTCCAAGACTTGCGTTCGACCTGGACTCACCGCTCTCTCTGCTCGGCAGGGAGCTCAGCGAGGTTAGTATTTTTGTTTCCTCTTCTATTTGTATTCTTCTCTTCTTTCCGCTCTCGATCCGTTCATAAAGTGGAGACCAGAAGGACAGCACGATCAAGCTTATAGAGAGGAGGAGAGAATCAGTTTCATCAAGCACCGTATATCGCATGATACCAAGATTCATCATCACATCTTGATCGATAGCTCGATCAGAATCTGTTGTTGCCGAGAGAGCAGAATCAACGGTGGAATAGTGGTGAGAGCGAGATGAAGGACGTCAATGCTTCTTAGCAGTACACTCCATAGTCAAGACAGATGCGATCTTTTGAACCTTTCGGTTGCAGACCAATCTCTGAAGCTAAAATAGTGTCGATAATTGATGAACCAATCAAATATCCATGTGTCCTTCGGTGTATCCTCGGTTACAATCTTATGCTAAATAGCAGGGCTATCTTCTCATATATCTGGAAAGGAGAAGAATCAATGATCTGATGCCCAGCCTATTGCTCATCCTTCCCTACAGCTGTCTCTCTTGCTCGACCTCTTTCGGTCGCCACTCAGATCAGGTCTCAGTCGACTCTTGTCGGCTCTCGATCTAGACTCTCTTCCGCTTTCGCCGCCCCTGTGGTTGCTCCTGTGATCACCCGAGGTTAGTGTTGCTCCTATCGTTGTCGCGATATGCCATGTGTTGATTTTTTAAAAAAAAATCTTGTCTCGGCAAACATCTGTAGAGGCTCAGCGATCCTACGCTGAGTTCTTCTCCCGGGCTAAGCCGCACTTCAAGTGAGTTGCTCATCCGTGTCAATTGTTGTCAGCCGCATGCTAATAGGGCAATCTTTGACTGCTTTCTCTTACATCAAACTACAGCATCGGTACTATCGGTGTAAGACGATGTTCCCCTACTGCCTGTAAGTAGACATTGTACTAATTCGTCTACCTTTTTTGTTTTTATCATTATTATCAAACTTGATATAGCACGTCGATCACGGAAGTCAGTTCTTCGTCCGCCTCTTGTGTCTGTTTCCACCTCAAATTGTTCTCTGACGTGACGTTAGCTTTCGTTTCCAACTCGAACTGACGAACACAGAGACCACTTTGACTGCTGCTATTACCAAGCACCTTGCCGAGAAGTCTGGATCGACCAAGTTCATCGATTACTCTCAGATCGACAAGGCCCCTGAGGAGAAGGCCCGAGGAATTACGATCGCTACCTCCCACGTCGAGTACGAGACCGCCTCGAGGCACTACGCCCACATCGATTGCCCTGGTCACGCTGATTGTACGTCTCTGTTATTTAGCGTACACACTACCGCAACACTGACTCTCACTGCGCCCCTTTTATAGACATCAAGAACATGATCACCGGAGCTGCCCAGCTTGATGCTGCCATCATTGTTGTTGCTGCTACCGACGGTCAGATGCCTCAAACTCGAGAGCACTTGCTGCTCGCCCGACAGGTCGGCATCAAGAAGCTTTGCGTCTTCGTTAACAAGGTCGACCAGATCGATGACGAGGAGATGCTTGAGCTTGTCGACATGGAGATGAGAGATTTGCTTTCCCTGTATGGATTCGATGGGGAGAACACCCCAATCATCATGGGTAGTGCGCTTGCCGCGCTTGAGGGCCGAGACCCCAAGATCGGAGTCGAGAAGATCGAGGAGCTCATGGATAACTGTGATAACTGGCTTGATGCCCCCGTCCGAGATCTTGACAAGCCGTTCTTGTTGCCTGTTGAGGGTAAGCATGATCTATTCTGGGGTTTTTGGCGTTTTGAGGCAGCAGTACTGACTGGAAAAGGTTTTATGTTGAACGATATTTAGACGTCTTCTCCATCCCTGGACGAGGAACAGTTGTTACCGGTCGAGTCGAGCGAGGAACCATCCAAAAGGGTTCCGAGATTGAAATCATCGGAAGCGGAACCAGGTTCAAGACCGTTCTTACTGGTATCGAGATGTTCCACAAGGAGCTTGAGCGGGTACGTACTCATTATCTGCATCCATTTCATAATGTTCTTTTAAGCAAGGCTCACCTAACGTATACATTTTGTATGTACATCATAGGGAGAAGCCGGAGACAACATGGGTTGTCTTCTTCGAGGTGTTAAGCGAGAGCAGGTCCAGCGAGGTCAGGTCATTGTTATCCCCGGAACTATCGAGTCCGTCAAGAAGTTCCGAGCTTCCCTCTACGTATGTCCTTGTCCTGTCCTTTCTGTTGTTTCTTGTTTTCAAGTATACGATTTCAAGAGAATAAATTCCTGATGAATAGAACAAATCTGAATTATCTTTTCATCGTGTAGATTCTTACCAAGGAGGAGGGTGGTCGATACACTCCTTTCGTCCAGAAGTACGCTCCCCAGATGTACTTCCGAACTGCCGATGTGACCTGCCAATTGACCTTCCCTGAGGGAACCGAGTCTCCCGAAGAGAAGATGGTTATGCCCGGAGACAATGTCGATATGATTTGCGACCTTACCCACGATACTCCTATGGAGGTTGGATCTCGATTCTCTCTTCGAGAGGGTGGAAAGACCATCGGAACCGGTTTGGTCTCCGAAATTCTTACCATCACTGACGGAAAGGGTGGTGTCCGAAAGCCTTAAATAGAGTTTGATCGTGGTTTCTTATCCATCAACCTTAAAACAGAAGGCCGCATTCTTGCGCTGTCTTCTTTGCAACCATCACCCCTCCCTACTCTTCTTTTGTCCGTCGTTGTTTATGTATGTCGATTTAATAATGAACGAACGAAGCATTTCAAATCTGTTTCTATACTAGATAAAAAAAGGCTTGTTATCAATTGGTGCATCTATTAATCCTCACACTTTGGCAAGCGTCAATCACTAAGAACTGGAAACCTCTCGAAAGCGCTTTGGTATCCAGCAGACAAATATCACAACTCGACCTCTCGAGGCCAGAACAAGATTATACGATCTATGCAATCACGAGCTATTTACACTTGGTTGACCTTTCCATTTCGATACCTCCTCCTCCTCATCACTTACACTTCCAACCTCCCACTTTGCTCCACTAGCTAGTTCATCCTCCTCATGCTCCTGCGTTCCTTGGCGTTTCAACCGATTGGTAGAATCTTCCTCTTCGGCGTCCTCTTCGTTGTCAAACAACGCACGCTGTTCTTCGCTTCTAGAGTCGTTTGTTCGGGATTGATCGTAATTCGAATGCTCAGTAGTATTCGGATCTCGTTCAGAGTCTTCCTGGACATCTGCACGGGAAGTTTCTAATGGATGATCTTTTTTGATGGAGGACAAGAGGACCTGAAAAGAGCGAGAGGAACATCGTGCCATGATGTCAGACGAAAATTGGCCAAGGGAAGGGAAGATAAAACGGAGACAGAATAAACCAACCACTCCACTCAACAACACAGTCACACCGACTGCAATAAAAAACAACACCGTCCAACTGTATGCGCCAACTTGATCCAGGAAAACCATCGAGTTGATAAAACCAAGAAGAGTATATCCAGCCTACGGCACGCGACAATATTCAGCAAGTCAAAATGAAAATAAAAAATACAAACGATGTTACAGAAATGTAGTTGTCACAACAAGAGGCCTGATGAAAAAAAAAGAAAGAAGAAAAAAAGTAGTCCGACTTACATAGAATACAGGAACGACAAGTGTAGAATCATATACCCTGTTTATTTTATTTTATTTATACCGGATAGTTAGCCAGTTTAAAGTTTTAGAACAGACAGGCAATGAGAAAAGAGAAACGAACTTCAAACCTCTGTTCAGAGCAATCATCTGGAGTACAGCACTTAATGCGAGGAAGGCGATCATTACAAGAGGTAGTAAATGGATGTACTATGAAGAAAGGAGAAAAATGTGTAAATATTTCTTCATATCAATCTACGTGGAAAGGTTTAGCAAAGGTAAAGTATGTCAGGTAAAACTCACAACGTTTCCTTCCCCCATCCCAATCATGACGGTAGCCTTAGCGAACACTAGACTCGCACCAGCCATTGCTCCTCCTACGCTTGCATACCCAATTCCAGTACAAAATGCGAGATGCTTTTCAGAAGATCTCTCTAATAATGCCGATAGTCTAACTAAGAGGAATCGTTGCGCGGATCTATGATACACCTGGATCGGAAGGAATAATTTAGGGATATGCGGGTACGGTTCTGTCTACTCATTGTACGTACCACAAATATGTGTTCATGTTTATAAGAGAGCAGAACGAATATAATAGCATTAGGTCATTAGCGCAAAAAAAACCCAGGACGTACTGAGAAATGCTGCTCAATCTCATCCTCGTTACTGCTTTGATTCTTCAAGATGAGAGCGAGCATATACACAATCTCCCATGCGGCAAATAGGACTAATATCTGTAGAAAAAAGTAAAATAGGAAACCTCCTCGACCCCAAAGCACATATAGCCTATCAAGCTTTCGGAGTCATATAGATAAATCGAAAACCATGTTAGTCAATACATCATCGAACAGAACAAAGCTGCTTGTATATCATGCTAACCGAAAGAGTGCTAGAGAGCCCGGAGTTGATGCTAGCAAAAATGAGAATAAGAATAACCCCTATGATAATAAGCATTGTGCCATGTATGTCCTTCTTCGTGACCGCTGATGGGCCACACATAGACAAAGTATTAACGTCAATCCCTACTTTCATTTCGATCAAAGACTGATTATGAGGAGAAACTCACGAGTACCGACCTGAATACCCCAGATATGAGCCAAGAGCATTTAACGTCCTCAGCATTATTCTCCTGTCCTCAGACTTAACAGTCTTGGGATGATAGATAGCAGTAAAAGCCTCTCACAAGCCATCTTGCGAACAAGAAATTGAACACGAGCGAGCTACTCCCTAATGGAGCTACAAACTCTGCTCGCAAGTATCTCAAAGCCAGTGTTGATCCTACCAACTGCGATATGATATCTGTTTCCCAATCCTCGTAAATTAGTCTTTTCTCTGAAGTAATCTGTCCTTTCTGCAGACGGGATACTAGAACCTACAAGACCCAAAGCCTAGTAACCAAGTCGGGCGCAGCCATTCGGGACGTTTCTGACCGGACGGTATCAGAGCCGTTTTGATCTGTTATGACGAGCAAACGAAGGTCGCCACGAGCATTCAACAACACATCATCAGCAGTGCCCAAGCCAAGTACTGTATCATGGCTTCTATTCGGTTTATAATCATGATCTCCGAGTAGATGTTTCTCTCGTTCTGTCAAGATGGGAACATAGGATGAACACTTACGTGATCGAGCTTCATCATGTTCAATCCAAACGAGTTCATGACGCTAGCGAGAGTTATCACAAATAGTCCTAGAATGAAGTTGATCTGATTATCATCCGTAAATATTCATGTTAAAGCGTTAGTATACGTGGCTCCTCTCGTAGGCAAGCATTAAGAATAATATATACACACCAAGGGGTTCCCAGGAAGCACATCTAGCTTATCGTTTGGGCCAGTTATTGTCGCCGAAGGACTAGCAGTCAAGGTACGACTAGACATGGCGGTCGCAACGAGACTTGATATTGTTGTTGTCGACGTAGCTATAGACGAAGCCGACATTGAGGTGTTCATACTCGAACAAAGAGATATTGTGGATGGCGAGTGAGATGATCTTTAGAGATGAAATGATTAGTCCAAAACGGTAGAATGAATGGAAAAAAACTCTTGCGTTTCTCTGCGACTCTGGTTGTTTATCGCTTGAATAGCTACGCCTTGATCGGGCAGATCTTCTCTGAGCCAGAACAAGCGAATTATCTTATATCAAAATTCGAAGAAGTGAACTAAAGTGGATTGGATGAGGTCTGGAGTAGGTATGATGACTGATGATAGACTCTCAATACGTTACTGTATCAGTGGTATGTTATTTGACATGCAGTGTGGTTATGATAGCCACTTTCATCCGAACAAAACACTATTGCTAATATCTAAATTATATTCGACATATTAAATGGTATCATTTCATTTGAAGAGGGTATATGGACAGAGCTTGGCCTGATAATCTCCGCTGGCCAAACCAGATCAACTACGAGATCAATTTGGCATACGTGGCCGGACGGAAGTATTGTTGAGTAATTCTAACCATGTACAATGGTAGAGAACTAGAACAGAATAATATCGACCCGGTACTAGCATGTGTCAGGAAATTTCTGACTGACATAGCCGAGTAGATAGAATAAAACCTACCTGACAGCCACAATCATGCCCACTTTCCATATGAAACGAACAGAGAGGACGAAGTTAAGATCTGTGTAGGGGTTGAAGGCCACAACTCGTTAATTATACATTTCGATGTGGGAAGTTATAGCATCAAGACTAACTGAAGTATTCTGGTAAAAACGCCATGGAGATCCCATAAAAGATAAGGGTAACAACTAAGGAGACCGCCATGTAGATGTGCCTACAGGAATGAGAAAGAGTGAGTCAGTCTAAAGAAATGGTGGCGATCAACAAAATATTTAACGTACCACGTGGTGATCTCCAGCGCCACCATGATCAGTTCATTCAAGATTAATGCGGTAAACGAAATGGCGACGATGTTTAAAAAGTCGGTTTCGAATAAAAGTAGCGACATGATCATGATGGCACCGCCTGAACCAATTGAAACAACTCAGATTCTATGCTAGGAAAAGTGCCCAGGAGAACGATTGAATAATCGACACACCTTGATATACTGATATCAGTGTCCAAGCAAAGAAGGTTTTGTACGACAAAGAACGTCCCTATCCAATATAAGCAAGTAGGAGACAAAATTAATTAAGTGTACGGTCAACAGAGAAGTATTGATGTTATACCTTGGTGAGTTCCTTGTAAAGCTCAGGGTAGAGCAAAGCCACATCCTCATTGACATCTCGATCAAGCACAAGAGAGAACACTGGTGCCATCGTATACACAGTAGCATATCCTACCTGGAGCCAACCCTGGTATAAGGCTATAGGAGCAAAAAAGAAGATAGACGAAAAGACGGCTTGCATAACTGTGTTGCGAGGGTATCAGATATAATCCTAAATGTATAATATCTAACACAATACGAGGGAACTCACCAGAAATGATCAACCCTCGATGAATAACAAATTGAGCCAATTTGGCAGATCGTTTGTAAGAATTCCTTCCATGCCAAACGAGAAGCTTGGTGAGATAGCTGAATTGGTTGATTGAAAAGTCAGCGGCCAACGATGCTTGTTTTCCTTCTTTCCCAACGATACCAACCCCTATGATCATAACAAGTACGAGTGTCAGCTGACAAAATCAAAAGGGAGCAGGCTGGGACAGTCCGTAAAAATTCACATACCAACATCAGCTGCTTGGATCATGCTCACATCATTTCCTCCATCTCCAATACAACAGACTCTTTTCTTGGTATGATGTCGGATCAATCGAGCAACATCGGCCTTCTGGGTGGGTGAACATCGACAGGCAGCGACACACGAAAGCTGGGTTGCTAGCTCGATGAATTCGTCTTTGTAAAGATCAAGACAAAGCTGCAATGACTCTCCATCGATAACCAAACAACAGTCCAGTTTGTTTCGTATGAAGTCTAGCTGGTGTTGTGCCTCTTCAGCAGTTCGTACTAAGGATTTTGTTTTGCGTTTTAGAGCACATTTGTAAACAAAATGATGAGGAGAATGTATTTCCAAAGCAGGAGAAAAGGAAACTCACATTTAGCTACCTGGTGTATGTATTGTCCTCGAGAGACAAGTTTAGTCGAGATGGCGATACATGTAGCCGTTTCGATCTTATCACCCGTCAACATCCATATCTTTATACCAGCATTTCGAAGCAATTCAAGTGTTGGTCGGACGTCTTCTTGAAGCTTGTCTTCAACTCCTGTTAAAGCCAACAACTCCAGATCTTGCTCCAAAACTTCCACTACCCTCGCCATGGCCTCATTTCTTCCTTCAGTTTGTGTGCGCGCAATATGATATCTACGCTCAAAATCTTTATAAGTGGCCTCTGAGAGTTTCTTCTTTCCAATCACGAGCGTTCGCAAGCCCTCTCGAGCCATGTTTCCACACTCTTCTTCCAACCAGTCGTTCTTCTGAACGATCTTTGCCATGACCACATCTGCACCCTTTTGGTAAAAGGTTGTTTCGCCTTGGTCATCTCGAACGATGATCCCCATTCGCTTAGACTCCGAAGTGAAAGGGAAAATTTCAAGGATCTCGAATTTTCTGATGGTACCTTCAGGTGTCCGAACCGTCATAGATGTCCGTTCTCGCGAGACAAGAGTTAGCCCGACGGACTCAGTCCACTTGACAATAGCAACTTCATCGGGAGATGAAGCTTGGTATGTAATTTCACCATCACCTTCAACAGGAGTCACCTTGAGGAATGATAGGACATCGATGAGGTAAGCATATTACCAAAAACAAACACAAGGAGCAGCACTCACATTATGACAAACGGACAGTGCCAATACGGCGTCGTTTACTTTCGAGGCCATATCTCTTCTTCCTCTAGAAGCCAGGGTAGCACCGGTCACGAATCCAGATCCATGTCTTGCGTGAGTACCTAGGTGACGTACAATGAATACAGTCAGATATAGTATTACCAATTTAAACAAAAGATTTAGTCATATAGTAGTTAGGATTTACTACCAAAAGAGATTGCCAACTGATGAGCCACCTCATTCATTGAGTCAAACCCATAAGACATTGTTCCTAGATGAAGCTTCTTCATCTCCATTTCTAATGATATGACAAAACGCACGATCAGCAGATATCTTCCAACGAGAACCTGCTAGCCCCAATAGAAGAAAATCGCAGAGGAAAAAGCCAAACAAACCATTTTGAGTCAATGTCCCAGTTTTATCACTGAGTAGATACTCAATTCTACCAAGCTCTTCGGGCAACGTGGAAGTTCGAACAATAGTCCCAGGAATTTCTTCATCAGTTTGAATGTTATGGGCATACACTGTTTTGCCCATGTCGAGGTTGACTCGCAAGCTATGAAATGGTCAAAACAAAACAAAAAAAAGTCTTTCTCTTTAATTCTCATGATTGCAAACGTTGACCGTACATAAGAACCAACAACTGACCTGATAGGGATGATAGAGGAGAACAAGATCAAGAACCGGAACACATATATGTACCACTGACCCCTGAATCCATTTAAAGCCACCAGTAGAACAGACAAGACGAAGGTGACAGCGCACAAAATCTAATCAAGTATACACATTAAGATATTAGTACTATAAGTTAGATACATACACGAGGAACAAAAGAAAAGAACTGACTTTCGCCATCCGGTTGATTTCTAAATCTAGTAACCCAACTTTGGTCTCCGACTTTGACGTGTTCATCACCGCCCTTGTTTCCTCCCCTGTATACACCACGAATCCTATCGCCGATCCCGCAGCAAGCACTGTATTGGCCCACAAGATATTCTCGGCTGTCAACGGGTCAACCTTTGTAGGCGTGGATGTAGTAGGAAGCCGAGCTTGAGAAGATATTGCCGGGACTGCCGTATTTGATGTTTCAGTAGATGGAGAGTGTGATATCGTTCCAACAAAAGTATGAATGTCTTTAATAGGTGGATCGGCTGAGGAAAAGTAGAGAACATATGCAGCTTTAAATCTCTGTCATATAAAAAGCACCGGTTTTTGATAGATGAAACTCACCGTAGACATCTCCTTTGACAGCTAGAAGCTCTCTATCTGTTAAAGACTGAAAACTCGTGACTGCCACTCTAAGCTTCCAGTCAGTCTCTCCGTCAAGTTGGTCTGTCCTAACGAAAGCAGTCCCACTCTTGTCGCTTGTTCTCAGTAGGACCATATCTGCCGGAACCCTTTGATTCTTTTCCAGGACGACTAGATCACCAACCTGTAATTTCGAAGACGGGATCGCTCTTGTCGGAGGAATTATTGATGGACCCGAATTTCGATCTAGGATAAGATATCGGGCCGAGTTGGCCTCTTTGTCTCGTGAATATCGAAGGTAGTCGTCGAAGGCCTCCTTTCCCATTGTTACTGCTAATACAAACGCCAGGGGGGCGACATATGTCACAATGAATCCTAGTTCATTTGCAAGGATGAAATCAGCAACCAACATCGAGAATCAACCCGTACAAAATGAGAATCAAGAACTCAACCAACCGATTTTTAATGCGGGAATAAATTGACTAAGCGCAACCAGAAGGAAGTATAGGTTGAAGAAGAATTTAAATTGCTCGTAGAAGACAAGTGGAAGAAAAGATACAACATTATACTTCTGATTGCGGACTAAGTTTGCAGGGAAGCTATTCTTGAGCTTGCCTAAGCAGATCAGAGAAAGTTGCAAGAATCAAAGTTGTATCAGCTCAAGCTCCGTAGTTACGTGCGAGACGCCAACAGCGATAGCAATTACCCGAAGCATTGAACGGGATTGTCCGCGACGTGTCAGAAGACGCCTTCTTCAATTTCTTTGACCGTCTTGCCTGAGTTGTAGGTAACGAATAAAGCGATTCAGTGTTAAGAAAAATCAACATCAGATGGTTCGTACTGACCGTTTGATTAATCTCGTCACCTGGGATTCTTTCTTCAGACGTTCTACCCATCTCCAAGTCCCTCTCACCATAATCTCCAGGTATTCCATCAAGCAAGGCTTGTTCTTCCTCGACTTCTCCATTGCTACCCTTGCTTGATCGATTCCATACTTGTGTTGATTTGAGGCTCCCTCCAAACGAATTGGGGCCTGAAGAAGGGGTTGATGATGATGGCCGCATGGGTGATGGACGAGTGGCTCGTGACGGAAGTTGCCGAAGAGGTATTCTAGGATCAGGAGTGCTATTTAGGCGGGGCATCCCTGATCTACGGATGTTAAACTAGACAGGGTTCCTTGAAAGACTGATCCAGAGGGCAAGACAAAAGCACTTAAGACAAAAAAATGAGAGGGACAGCTACTGAGGACAAGAATGAGCTCGAAATCAGTTAAATGATCGTGAAAGGTTATCAACGACCGATGGATCGTTAAAGGTTATGCTCGCCTTGCCACAGCTTTCGATTGAATTAGAAATAGTGCTTACTTTGTAGTGTTGCACAGCCTTGATTATAATCAGAAACGACAGCATACAAACATATTATCTTCTCCCTTTTCGTCTCTCACTCCCACTCATCCATCATCCTACATTCTTCAGTTTCGCTGTTTGCTGATTCAAGACCTACTGTTCAGCCTTCTTTTGACACTCTGGTTCTATCTGCCCATAGACAATTCTGCATCGTTGTTTCTCAATGATGTCACCTTTGCCCCTACAATCGCCTTTGTCAGATGATCTTAGCTTTATCACCCGTATTTCGACACCTCCAATCTCATCTCAGAGAAAAACCGAACTGATTGGGAAAATCAACGAAGCGCATTCTGTCATCAGAGATGCACTGGATACATTTGGGTAAGCTCAGGTGTCTTCGTCATTGGTTTTCGAAAGAGGCTAGCTAACCTGTCCCTTATAATTACCTTGAATATCTCTCGATCTTCTTTATTGGCGATTAGCTTGGATGCTCTCGCTTTGAGCTTTAATGGCGGAAAAGATTGTGAGCTGCTTTTCATTCTTATGAACATGCTTGATCATCCATATACTAAGCCGCGTCTGACCTATTCTTAGGCACACTCCTTCTTCATCTGCTCTATAATGTTCTGTCAAGTCCATCATCGAGTCCACCTTCCCATCCTCCTGTCCAAGCCCCAACATTCTCTTCTCCTTCAGCTCTTTCGAGGATAAAGTCCGTATATATCACATCACCAGCGCCATTTCCCGAAGTAGAAAAGTTTGTTGACTACTCCGCGGAAGTGTACGGATTAGATCTGGTTAGAATAAGCGGAGGAATGAAGATTGCTCTAGGCGTCTACCTGGGGGAGGGAGACAATCAGAACGGCGAACTTGACTGGGGAAGAGGTAAGGGCGTGAAAGGCGTGTTGGTTGGAACCAGGAGAGGAGATCCGCATGGTTGTTAGTCTCCATTCTTTCTCATAAACCTTAAGTCATTGTTACCAACTCCAAACTACTTTCTCCCCTACTAGCATCGTTGTCTTTGACCCAACCGACCGATCGGACCTGGCCATCGTTTCTGCGAATACATCCAATATTGAACTGGTCGTATACTGATGTTTGGGACTACCTACGAGAATTTCATGTTCCATGGTGTGTTCTTTATGATGAAGGGTACGTCTTCTATTCCTCGCCGTCTACATGATCATTCAGTTCAATTCATTACATGACTATTTCGAGTATTAGTCATAGCATCCATAGACTCATTGCCTACAACATGCTTATTAATGCTTTCTGCTCTCTCCTTCGATCTAGTTACACCTCCCTCGGATCTCTCGTCAATACCCATCCTAATCCTTCCCTATTAATCCCGAATACCTCTCAACAGCATTCTCCCTCGCGCAAACCAGAATCTTCAGCCCCAGAACACGTAAAACAGTCACATGTCCGCTGCGGGGCGATGTATAACCCTGCCTGGATGTTAGAAGATGAAAATCTAGAACGAGCAGGGAGGGGAGATTCTGCAAACATAACTAAACAAGAAATAGTATGATAAGATGTAAATCAATTTTATCGTTGAAGTTTCCACCAGTATCAACACAATGAGATCGTCTTTCTGAATATCAGAGTGTTCTGAATTTCAAAACTTCATACAGGAATGTAGTCTAGTAATTTTACGTACTCTGTATCTCTTGAGGTATAACCCGCCCATTGTAGAATCTCAAAGAGGAATACAGCAAAGTCCACAGCTGCATTTTAAGTTATGACGGTCTGTTGCCTATGATGTTTGCAACTCATCTATACTTAGTCTCAAGCGTCATCTTGAAAAACCATCGATTTCCTAAACGAGTTCATAAATGCCATCAAGGCCGAGGACTAGGTAGTAGAAAATATCGGCAACCGTCATGATTACACGCGTGTATACCGTCTCTTGTCCTCACAGATTATCTCGAGGCCAGCATGATTTCTTATGAACTTCCGTTTACAGGGTTTTTTGTGCAGTCGTATACAAGCACAATGCTGAAAATCATCACCAACAAAGCGACCGGTGCCGCCTGATACTTTTTTCTGCACTGAGACGCTGACGTGTACAGCATCAAAGTGCTTGTCGGGCTAGATCGGCTATCTGACCATCGAATCACAAAAAGAAGACCATCTCTGACCGGTCACAGCGCTGGAAGCAAACGTCACACCTCCGGACACAGCAAGTCAGCCAGGCAACCAGACAGTCACAAAGCCAGCCGTACACAAAAATCACTGCTACACCAGAAGTGTCGTGTATACAAATGTAGAAAGGTTGTAGAGAAGAAAATGAAGTAGTTGAAGAAAATGAAGTAAACGAAGCGTCTCGGAAAGAAAGAGGAAGAACACAGTACAGTACGAGAGTGTTGGAGATACTCAAAGATGATGAACAAGAAACGATGCGCTGTATTCTTGACCAAGACTGAGCTAACTCGCTGCAGGCTGAAGATCGTTCTTCCTTTCTTTTTTGAAGTAAGAACAAAATAGACATGATCTTTTGATCCAATCTTTTCTCTCTCTTTTTGCTCTCTTTGTTCTTTTCTTTCTTTTCCCCCTTCCTCAGCTCTCATCGAGACTGTTTCTTGGTAGCTGAGTCATTCCATGTTGCAGTTGTCTCACAGGCTTAGAAATCGTACTTGCCAACAAAGACTACGCACAGACTAAAAGGAACAGAGAAAATACAGCGCAAACGGTTGGAGTCACTCAAGCAAAATACAACGAGATCCATAGCGCACGGCAGAAGGAGAAAAAATGTTGGATTGGGTTGCACACGTAGGCTTTTATATATGCCACTTGGATAGTATCCGTGGAACTCTACCAGTTTTCATATTGTTCCCTACGTGTTGCCATATCAGAGACACACCTGGATCCTAGACCAAGCAGACGCCACCGAGGTGTCTTCAGCAGATGGAATGGGAAGCAGTGCACACAGCTGCAGCTAACTGGGCTATATATATAGTGAAAAAGAACATGTGA